>PIJE02003230.1:22544-32733 GCA_002895965.2 Coryphaenoides rupestris | reverse complement strand
CTGTAATACTACCTCTCATCTCCTCTCATCATCATGTACTATATTATTATTATTATTAATATCATGTTATCTCTAAATATTACCTGTAATACTACCTCTCATCTCCTCTCATCATCATGTACTATATTATTATTATTATTAATATCATGTTATCTCTAAATATTACCTGTAATACTACCTCTCATCTCCTCTCATCATCATGTACTATATTATTATTATTATTAATATCATGTTATCTCTAAATATTATCTGTAATACTACCTCTCATCTCCTCTCATCATCATGTACTATATTATTATTATTATTAATATCATGTTATCTCTAAATATTACCTGTAATACTACCTCTCATCTCCTCTCATCATCATGTACTATATTATTATTATTATTAATATCATGTTATCTCTAAATATTACCTGTAATACTACCTCTCATCTCCTCTCATCATCATGTACTATATTATTATTATTATTAATATCATGTTATCTCTAAATATTACCTGTAATACTACCTCTCATCATCATGTACTATATTATTATTATTATTATTATTATTATTATTAACATCATGTTATCTCTAAATATTACCTGTAATACTACCTCTCATCATCATGTACTATATTATTATTATTATTAATATCATGTTATCTCTAAATATTACCTGTAATACTACCTCTCATCTCCTCTCATCATCATGTACTATATTATTATTATTATTAATATCATGTTATCTCTAAATATTACCTGTAATACTACCTCTCATCATCATGTACTATATTATTATTATTATTATTAACATCATGTTATCTCTAAATATTACCTGTAATACTACCTCTCATCATCATGTACTATATTATTATTATTATTAATATCATGTTATCTCTAAATATTATCTGTAATATTACCTCTCATCTCCTCTCATCATTTTCAACATTATGTGCAATATTCTTAATATTCTTAATATTCTTTCTATCAGGTGCAATACGTCCCCTAACCATTATTATTATCATCACAGTATTACACTTCAATTATGACTACCGTATTTTTCGGACTATAAGGCGCACTTAAAATCCTGTAATTTTCTCAAAAATCGACAGTGCGCCTTATAATCCGGTGCGCCTTATGTATTAACCTCGAACAGATTTTATGTGGTACACGGCGCTCAAAAATCTGTCAAGCCGCACCGCTTGATGGATTGTCGGCGCATTACGGCTACCGCGGAGTAATACTTGATGGATTGTCGGCGCATTACGGCTACCGCGGAGTAATACTTGATGGATTGTCGGCGCATTACGGCTACCGCGGCGTAATACTAGCCTTGCGGAGTAATACGTACTGTGCTTCAACATACCGGTAATATTATGGTGTGTGTATAAGGACTGAAGATGAAGAATTTGATGGATTTGTGGATGAGGAATGAACTGAAAAAGTGAGTGTATTGTTTTGTATTTTATGTGTTACAACTGAACAATGTTGAGAGTTATTGTGAATGAGTTGAATAAAGTTCGATTTATCTGACTGTTTTGTGTTGCTTAATGCGCCTTATAATGCGGTGCGCCTTATAATCCGGTGCGCCTTATGTATGAAAATAGACCCGTTCATTGACAGTGCGCCTTATAATCCGGTGCGCCTTATAGTCCGGAAAATACGGTAATTGTTTTCGCCGTCTGAATATCTTATCTTGTCTATATATTTATATTTATATATTCTGAGTGCACATTTGTAAATCTGTTTATTTGTATTATTCTGTGTATTTCTCTATTGTTTTATTGTACTGTATTGCTATGAAACCTGGCACAAGAACTTCCTTTGGAATTAATAAAGTTCTATCTTATCTTATACAGTGTAATCCGCTTATAGTGATCACGTTTGTCCAGGTCAAATTGATCACTATAAGCGGTTGATTACTATAACCGAAATTTTCAATAATTTTTTTTTTATGCAGATTACCATCATTTGTATATATAATACATTAATAAATGTATAAAGTAATGAAACTGACAGCTTTGCTATTTACTGGATTTTATTACAGCAAGTTAACTTTTAAGTTAACGTTACAGTACAGCTGTTTGAAACGCGATTCAAATAGCAAATTAAATGACAGCATTGCACTGTGTCGCTATAAATCAAATACACTACAGTAGGCTACTGGAAGCTTCGACGAGTCTCCGTGTTTCGTTCAGAGAAAGTGACTTTCTTTTACCCGACATGGTGCGCGAGGTGCTGCAGCACCAGACGCGCTCGCACTCGCTGGCCGCCGAAGACGCGCTCGCCAGTCGCGCTCGCCGAAGACGCGCTCGCGCTCGCCGAAGACGCGCTCGCCGGCCGTCGAAGACGCGCTCGCCGGCGGCCGAAGACGCGCTCGCCGAAGACACGCTCGCGCTCGCCGGCCGCTGAAGACGCGCTCGCCGGCCGTCGAAGACGCGCACGCGCTCGCTGAAGACGCGCACGCGCTCGCCGAAGACGCCAAAGACGCGCTCGCCGAAGACGCGCTCGCGCTCGCCGGCCGCTGAAGACGCGCTCGCCGGCCGTCGAAGACGCGCACGCGCTCGCTGAAGACGCGCACGCGCTCGCCGAAGACGCCAAAGACGCGCTCGCCGAAGACGCGCTCGCCGAAGACGCGCTCGCGCTCGCCGGCCGCTGAAGACGCGCTCGCCGGCCGTCGAAGACGCGCACGCGCTCGCCGAAGACGCGCACGCGCTCGCCGAAGACGCCAAAGACGCGCTCGCCGAAGACGCGCTCGCGCTCGCCGGCCGCTGAAGACGCGCTCGCCGGCCGTCGAAGACGCGCACGCGCTCGCCGAAGACGCGCACGCGCTCGCCGAAGACGCGCTCGCGCTCGCCGAAGACGCGCACGAAGACGCGCTCGCGCTCGCCGGCCGTCGAAGACGCGCACGCGCTCGCGGAAGACGCGCTCGCGCTCGCCGGCCGTCGAAGACGCGCACGCGCTCGCCGAAGACGCGCTCGCGCTCGCCGGCCGCCGAAGACGCGCTCGCCGGCCGTCGAAGACGCGCTCGCCGGCCGTCGAAGACGCGCACGCGCTCGCCGAAAACGCGCTCGCGCTCGCCGGCCGCCGAAGACGCGCTCGCCGGCCGTCGAAGACGCGCTCACCGGCCGTCGAAGACGCGCTCGCGCTCGCCGGCCGTCGAATTTATTAATTCCTCCCACATATGTTCTGTATAAAAGGACCCAAAATGATCTCTATAAGCGGACTGCTTGATCGCTATAAGAGAATTATTTAAACAGTGTTTGTATAGGAACCATTCTGTCCCAGGCTCTGTGATCATATAAGCGGTTGATCACTATATCCGTGATCACTAGAAGCGGTTGATCACTATATCCGTGATCACTAGAAGCGGTTGATCACTATATCCGTGATCACTATAAGCGGTTGATCACTATATCCGTGATCACTAGAAGCGGTTGATCACTATATCCGTGATCACTATAAGCGGTTGATCACTATATCCGTGATCACTATAAGCGGTTGATCACTATATCCGTGATCACTAGAAGCGGTTGATCACTATATCCGTGATCACTAGAAGCGGTTGATCACTATATCCGTGATCACTAGAAGCGGTTGATCACTATATCCGTGATCACTAGAAGCGGTTGATCACTATATCCGTGATCACTAGAAGCGGTTGATCACTATATCCGTGATCACTAGAAGCGGTTGATCACTATATCCGTGATCACTAGAAGCGGTTGATCACTATATCCGTGATCACTAGAAGCGGTTGATCACTATATCCGTGATCACTAGAAGCGGATTACACTGTATTATCTTATCTTTTCACTCTACACTGTCTAGCTCAGTAGCGTCCCCTGTGGTGGCGGCTCTTGTTGGACCCACCTGGAGGTCGCGGACCCCTGCTGGGCGCAGTGAGGAGGAGCCGAGGGCAGGAGCAGCGTCCAGGGAGGAGGAAGAGGAGGAGGAGGAAGAGGAGGGTTTGTCTGCTATCTGAGGTTTAGACGATGAGGAAGACTCCCCTTCCTTCTCCCTCTGAGATGAAGAACACAGAGGAGAACATCAGAGTCAGTCAGTCAGTCAGTCAGTCAGTCAGCGTGGGTGCGTGCGTGTGTGTGTACCTTAACGTCTGCTGCAATGTTCTCTGTCTCTCTAGAAATCTTCTTGATCACCTTGTTGGGTTTAGAAGGACCTCCTGACACACACATACACACACACGCACGCACACGCACACACACACACACACACACACACACACACAGACAGACCGTAAGACTGACAGACAGGCAGGTAGACAGGAAGTAAGACAGGCGGGCAGACAGTCAGACAGGCAGGCAGGCAGACAGGAAGTAAGACAGACAGGTAGACAGTAAGACAGGTGGGCAGGCAGACAGGAAGTAAGACAGGCAGGTAGACAGTAAGACAGGCAGACAGACACGCAGTAAGAGACAGGTAGACAGTAAGACAGGCAGGCAGACCGTAAGACTGACTGACAGACACGCAGTAAGAGACAGGTAGACAGTAAGACAGGCAGGTAGACAGTAAGGCAGGCAGACAGACACGCAGTAAGAGACAGGTAGACAGTAAGACAGGCAGGTAGACAGTAAAGGCTTTTCCATACTCCGCGAGACGCGAGACGTCTCGTCTCGCACCTAGTGCCCCGCCCACAAAATGACGTCATTTTCGTCTCGCAGACCTAGGTCAGGTGTTCTCACAAGACGTTCTCGACACATCAGCCCGGCCGAACTTTGTTCTCGCGTCTTGTCCGAGAACTATTGTGTGATTGGTCAATTATGGAAGTGGGCGTGGTTAAAAACGCCGGCGCGGAAAAGTTTGTACAGGAATGGATAGTTTTGAGGAACAGCTGGCCGAGGCCGTGAGAAAGTACGAACATCTATATAACACGTCCTGTCATAATTATAAAGACATGTATTGTTGTTGTTTTGTTTTATTTCTGATTCCCACAATGCTTTGCGCGTGTGACGTGTGCTGCTGTGGGCGGGGCCTTTGAGGAGTGTCTCGCGGAGTATGAAATGTCCAGGGCGGCGAGAACTTTTTTCTTGTTCTCGCAGACCTAGGTGCGAGACGAAACGTCTCGCGTCTCGCGGAGTATGGAACAGCCTTTATTGATCGTGGATCTCTCGTGTTGGTGTTGTAATGTACATTGAAAACAGTCAGCAGCGGGCAGGACAACCTGAACAGCTTAATTCGCACCGTAATGATATGTGTCTTCTCGGGTGATGCCTGTGATGTCACTATTCAACACGTTGCTGGGCTGGAATGGGCCATTGTCTCAACTGCGTCTATAAATTCTGTAAGTAAATCATCATTCATTTGAAGTGTTATTTATGCAGTGTGTCCATGTTTTAGTATCATCATTATCATCATTTAGTGGCAATGGGGTGCACTGCATGCGTTGTGTTGCTGGACATGACCACATTGGCACATTTATAATGATGACGAATTGGCACACATTAATTGTAGAAAAAAACGTAGTCTCAGAACCCTTTTCCTCCTCATAGCTGAATGAAACCATGTTTTAGCCTCAATGTGAATTGAGAAACAACACCAATTGTCCCACTTCTGGTGGATGCTTCTGGACGTTTTGGCAAGATGTTCGAGGAGGCCTGAGGCTACTCAATGGACATGATCAACCCACAGCATCATTCTAGATTTCACACACACACACACGAGAGCTAAATACACGTGTATGTACGCACGCACAAACTTGTTTATAAGCTTATAAGTTTATAAGCTAAAGTTTTTGTATAAGTTAACGTGTGTGTTAAGTGAAAATGACATTCACTCCCGGTTGATAAAGTGTTCAGGGTCTGCCTACTTGTCTCTCAGCGGCTCCCACCTGCATGTTTGACACAGGGACGTAGTTATTATTAATGTTATTAGTGGATTATTTAAATCCACTCCTGATCGCAAAGCTACATTATTATTATTAATAACCCAACTCAAGGCAAACCCAACATTTTGCATCAGGCTGCCAAAGAAGACCTGGCACAACATCTTGCTGTGAATAAAGACGGGTTTCTCTCAGCGTATGTCTGCGGATCGCGTGGTGGTCGGTAGCGGATGGAGGGGCCACATGGGGAATAGCAGGGAGCTGCCCGTGGATCGGTCGCTTGTGGCGCGGTTGTCAGCAGCAGTAGTATCCTAGTGGTAGTAGATTAGCCCGGGAGTAGATCTATAAATCTATGATGAAATTAAATAATACGACCAGTGGGTCGAACCTCAGCTTCAGGAGGAACAATGCGGATTCCGTCCTGGCCGTGGAGCAGTGGACCAGCTCTTTACCCTCGCAGGGTTGTTGGGGGGGGGGCATGGGAGTTTGCCCATCCAGTCTACATGTGCTTTGTGGACCTGGAGAAGGCTTATGACCGTGTCCCCCGGGGAATCCTGTGGGGGGTACTCCGGGAGTATGGGGTACCGGGGCCGTTGGTACGTGCCATTGTGCCCTGTACGAACAAAGTGCGAGCTGCGTCCGTATTCTCGGCACAAAGTCAAGCACGTTCTCAGTGGGTGTTGGACTCCGCCAAGGTTGTCCCTTGTCACCGGTTTGTGATCTTCATGGACAGAATCTCAAGGCGCAGCCGAGGTGAGGAGAGTGTCCGGTTTGGGGACCTCAGAATTGCATCTCTGCTCTTTGCAGATGATGTGGTTCTGTTGGCTACATCAGACCGTGACCTCCAGCATGCACTGGGGCGGTTTGCAGCCGAGTGTGAAGCGGTCGAGAAGCAGAGAGTCAGCACCTCCAAGTCTGAGGCCATGGTTCTCTGCCGGAAAACGGTGGAGTGTTCCCTCCGGGTTGGGAATGAGTTGCTGCCTCAAGCGAAGGAGTTCAAGTATCTCGGGGTCTTGTTCACGAGTGAGGGCAAAATGGAGCGGGAGATGGACAGACGGATTGGTGCAGCGTCTGCAGTAATGCGGGCGCTGTACCGGTCCGTTGTGGTGAAGAGGGAGCTGAGCCGGAAGGTGAAGCTCTCGATTTACAGGTCCATCTACGTTCCAACCCTCACCTATGGTCACGAGCTTTGGGTAGTGACCGAAAGAATGAGATCGCGGATACAAGCGGCCGAAATGAGTTTCCTCCGCAGGGTGGCTGGGCTCAGCCTTAGAGATAGGGTGAGGAGCTCAGACATCCTGAGGGAGCTCGGAGTAGAGCCGCTGCTCCTCCGCGTCGAAAGGAGTCAGCTGAGGTGGTTCGGGCATCTGGTTAGGATGCCCCCCGGGCACCTCCCCTCAGAGGTTTTCCGGGCACGTCCAACTGGGAGGAGACCCCGGGGCAGACCCAGAACCCGCTGGAGGGATTATATATCTCATCTGGCCTGGGAACGCCTCGGGATCCCCCCAGGAGGAACTGGAGAGTGTGGCTGGGGAAAAGGAAGCCTGGGGGGCCCTGCTTAGCCGGCTGCCCCGGATAAGCGGACGAGAATGGATGGATGGACGGGACCAGTGGGACAGTCCATTTTCCTTTTTTTTCTTCTGCCTGCCGCCGACATTCGTCCATAATCGCATAAAATATCTTGCCCCTGGTAGTTTGAAATCCGGTTGAAGTGGTGCTGGTGGTGGCGACGGATAGTATTGTTGCGACCCTGGACATTAATTCCATGGCAAATCATAATGAAGTGGGAGGGGCTCGTAATAAAGGGGGAGTTGTTATGTTTTGAGCGGGAGTTAGTGGAGTCTGGGTTTGGTTGGCGTAGGTTACGGCCAGACAGTAACCTGGGAAATCTTTGTTACTAATAAACAAGTTGTTCAACTTGTAATCCTGACTCGACATTCATTCTCTCACTTCGGGGATCGTTACATTGGTGTCAGAAGTGAAAGCAGAACTTCTTTTTTTTTTTTTTGATTCCCGCCCGGTGAGCTGTCGGGCAACCACCATAGCCATTAGCTTCGCTGCCACGTTTTTCAACACGGCAATAATGTTACCTGCGGACTGTAGGATAAAGGTGGAGATGGACTACTACGGCGAGGGGGTGTGTGGCGTAACTCTGCGGTCCCTGGAGGGGGGAAGCGCCTACCGGGAACCGGCGGCGGAGATGGCCACCGAGAGACATTCCAGTGGACATTTCTCCCGCGTCGCACACTGCACGAGCTTCCCGCGCCCGCCAGTACGGTACGCAGTGTAACCGACAGCCAATCAGAGTGCGCCCTGCATTAGATACAGACTGCAGGTGCAAGTGATTAGTGAGATGAACGGGGCTGCTGCGGAGACGGAGCTGCTGCAGATGTCCGCCGCGCCGGTGTTTTTATGAGCGATCTGTTGAATGGAAGTTGTTTGAGCTCTGGGGAAACTTGATGGCGAGCTAACTGAACCCAGTCCCGGACCCGAGCCCAGCAGGAATCGTCCTTGTCCCGCCAGCGTGGTAGGACCAAACTGCGGAAAACTCCTCCGCCACTTCCTCTCATACACACACACTTGGCCCAGCACACACCCATTCCCCTTTTGACTCTGACTTTTCCCTACGGACTATGGACAAATCTCCTTGACTATTCCCTTGTGCTGGGAAAATGGACTGGTAACCGTGCGGCGGCATGAAGAGGAAGTGCTGATTTCAGTATTTATTTGGTGTGTTCTTTGTGGTTAATTATACCAAATGCATTTTGTATGGCCATAGGTTGTTTTGTTTATTTGTTTTGGGTGTTGGTTTTCTTTACTTTCCTAATACATGGTACCTAAATATGAACTTTGCTGTCTCCTGAGTCTTCCTTAAACCCTGTCATCACGTGTAATCATTCCTCCTCCTCGTAACCTTAATCGTCTGACCACTAGTCCACGCAATAATGTCCAGCTACCATAGCTGCTACAGAAAATTAGAGTAATGGTATGCTACATAAATCTGGCGAGCCAGCCAGGAGGGAGGTTGCTGATGTACAATGTTTAAGGATCACTTTCATATTTAAGTATTTTGAGTTATTCAGAAAAAAATGGAGGTATTTGAACAACTTGGTATCAAAATTCTAAATGCAGTGTTGGTTAGTGGAATAACGGATACAGCGGCAGATGAGGAGGTAATAGATTTTTTTGTTCTGTTAATAGAGTAGTAGCAGTGAAGGAGCCCTCATCTCAGTATCAAGACCTGATTGTGGAGTATGTGTCAGGAACTGCTTTAGCAGACTTAGCGCCGCTATTACCATACACTTATCACATCGAGGATACAGAGAATACCTATCATATTCAATCACTAGCTGGCATCTACACTGAAAATGCAGTAAGGAAGACTCAGTTATATCTTGCTGATCTGAAAGGTCTAGCTAAAATGAGTGGAAAAAACTATGCTGAAATTCTCAAAGGCATGATGTCTAGTATCAGTGAGTCTTTGGCTACTCTTGAACCTGCTAGCTCTAATGAAAATGAGTTAGCTGCGGGAACATCTGAGGAGGGTCGGATTAAAGCTTCACCCCAGTCATCTTTTGAGGTCTCCTGCCATGCACAGCTCACTCAGCTGGTATAGGTCCTATACCATCACCTCTGGTTCAAAGTGCCGGAATTAAATATAACACCACTATGCCTGCTTGTGACATCAATCCACCTGAAGTCCAGCGATATGTGGTGGAGCACATAGTAAAGAGTGAAGATAACCCTATGCGCATGCTTTCCTCTCAGAGACTTCAAGCTTTTTCAGGCAAAGAGCCTAGACCCCCTCAAGAAGCCGATTATGATACATGGCGTTCCAGTGTTGATTTAATCATGAAGGATCCTGCGGTGTGCGACCTACTGCGGTCCAGGAAAATCCTTGAGTCTTCTGCCTCCAGCTGCAGACATGGTCAAGCACTTGAGTCCCGACACTTTGCCCGCTGTGTATCTACAGCAGCTTGATTCAGCTTTCGGCACAGTTCAAGATGGCGACGAACTGTACGCCAAGTTCATGGACACATTTCAAGATGCAGGTGAGACGCCTTCTGCTTACCTGCAGCGTCTGCAGGTAGCTTTAAATCTCACTGTGAAGAGGGGCGGGGTACCTGCGGTTGAAGTGAGTAAGCACCTTCTTAATCAGTTTTGCAGGGGATGTTGGGATAATTCCCTCATCTCAGAGCTCCAGCTGAAACAGAAAAAAGTAAATCCCCCATCATTTGCCGAGCTGCTACTGTTGTTACGCACAGAAGAGGATCGCGGTGCGGCTAAAACTATGCGCATGAAGCAACATCTGGGTGCAGTGAAGCAGAAAGTGGCATCGCATCGGCAGGATGTTTATAGTGATG
>PIJE02003230.1:6265-19826 GCA_002895965.2 Coryphaenoides rupestris | reverse complement strand
ATCTGCGCAAGCTTCACCAGTGAGAGCCTTTTGAGCGGCTCCAAGGTACAGAATCCTGAAGCAGGGGCAACTAAGTACTTTTTCTGGGCCTGCGTCCGTAGGCTACATAGACGAACGCTAGATTGGAGTACACGGTTGAGGGCGGGGTAATGACGTGGTAGAATCGTCGACACAAGCATATATAACAAGGGCGCCGCGTATATTAAAAAAAAAAAAAACAAAGCAGAATCCGAACTATCAGAACGCACTACCAATGTGTAAAGTCAAAGTATCCATTATAAGTTAAGTTGTACGATGTAAGAACGATGGATACAGCAGTAGTAAGGAAGACCCGCGTCTGTCAGTTTTTAAAGTGTTGCGTCACTGAACATCACGTGCGGTCGGAACTAATCTACCTATCACGATTTGAGACCTCCCATGGGTATAGCGTCTTCGAACGGTCCCTGCGATGTGGGTTACGGGACGCAAGGGATGCTAATGGCCGCCATGGGGCGTAGCCAAAAACAAGAAAAGACCTCTCTCACCAAAAAAAGCGAAAGTAGTATCGGAAACACCTGGGCGGCGCCTCTCTCCAAACCACACCCATAGCAGCTCACTAGAGGGAAAAGTACCCTATATCGGAACGCGCCTATTGAAGGCTGAGGGCTTTTATCCTGTGGAGCACTGGACCCAGGTGTTCCTGATCTGGACAATCAGACAATTAGGCAGCTCCACCTCCAAAGAGAACAGGCAAGCAGGGGCCGTCACAACGGTTCCAGAGAACTTGAGAGATTCAAGATTCAAGGAGATTAATTCGTCACATTCACATACAGGATGTGCAGTGAAATGAAAAAAGTGCCGATGCCCAGCGGAATGTGTTCAACAGAACAATATAAATATCAGGGATCAGAATCAGAATATCCACACTATTTACAGTCTCTATTTACAGTATTTACAGTGGGGGGGGTGGGGGGCGTATTTAAAGGAGATGATAGCAGACTTGTTGACCAACATATTGACCAAGGCACTTCGAATAATATCGACCCCATTTCCGTTTGGGATGCTCAATCCTGAACCTGCAGTCATGGTGATATTAAGCGTCGGAGACATGTATATATTTATATTGTGTTGTTTATTGCTCGTGCCCACCTGTTTGTTGTGTTAAGGGTATGTCACATGGGTTCGACGGCATAAATAATCTGGTTCACCTGCATGGCGGATGGGTAAGGAGACTGTTTTTGGGCTTGTCATATTTTCTGTTGACCGCAAATTTCAGTGTCCCACATTCACCTTTGCACATATTAATTTCATGTTACTGGGATTCAGTTTTTTCCCTTATTTTGAAGTGGGACAATAAACCTTTAAACACATATCCTGAAGTGGAACTGGATTATTGAACCAGGCCCGGGCATACATCTGTTGATTGCTCCCCGTCTCAGCCTCTCAGCAGCTTTTAGTCGTTCAAAGAAGACGCTACATTAAGTTGGAAGGTGATGTTAACTGCACTATTCAAAGGTCAAAACAACAGATAAACAAATAGGATTGACAACTGACTCATCTCGCAGTGGTCAGACTTACATTATCCCAACTGGAGAAAGGTCTGGCAGAACCCATTATCATTCTGGGATACGGGGGTGTGATTGATGTTGTTGTTGTTGATGTTTCATGTAAAAAACGGTAACACGCCAACGAGATATCGGAAGTGGAGGAGGAGAATTCCGACAAAAATGAATTCCGACCAATGGCAGGCTTCTCCCCACATCTGACTTCCTGTCAGCTAGTCTAGCCAATGTCTAAAACACTGACGACTGGCAACGTCTGAAACATCCGTGACCGTAAAAATTACCTTGTTGTGCCGATTCTGCCGAAGAATATTTTGCGTGAGCGCGCCTGCCACAAACATAAACAATAAGATAAGATATGATAAGATAATATACAACTTTATTAATCCCAAAGGAAATTCTTGTGCCAGAGGTTGCTCAAAAGTAACAACAAAATAAGAATAAAAACAATAGAATAATACATGTACAGTGTATACGCCTAATAGAATAACAGTAAATCTAAGACACATTTAGTAAAAAATAAGTTATCTAGAATAGAAAAGTTGGCAATGGTATTGAAAAGTAATATTGCACATGATATTGAGAATATTGAGAATATTGCATATAGCAGTAAGACTTTGGTCAAAGATATTTTGAGAAATACTTATATGGTGATTCACAGTTGTTCTTGCCCACAAACTCCATAGTGAATGACAACGCATATAAAAAAGATGAAAGTTTGTCTACATGTGTGCCTACAACAAAGTAATCATATTCTAATATATTTAATTACATGTTTTAGTGAAGCTGGAAGTGACAGTTACGATCTGGGTTTAATCACCCAGGTCGGTAGTGGTGTCCTTTAAGCTAAGGTTGCTATTGTCACGGTCTCGACCGTGTCTCCGGGCTCCCGGGTTGGTGGGCGTGGCTCCGGGCTCCGGTGCCGCCCCTGCATCATTAGCGGCACCTGCGCTGCGCTCGCGGCTGCCGTCAATCGACAATCAGTGACAGTATAAGAACCCCGGCTTTCCACCACTGGTTGTCGGATCATTGTTGTTAATACTCGTCGTTAATGCTCCCCGTATGGGACTTCACCATCGCCAGCCAGTCGATCTCCCTGCCTACCCGTCTGCCCATCTCTCCCTGCCTGCCGGTTCCCGCATCTGCCTGCTGCGCTCGCCACCCGCTGGCTTCACTCCCGTTCCCTCTCTGTATGTATTCTCAATAAACACTAAAAAGTACTGCATAACTCCGAGTCTGGGTCTTGCGCTTGGGTCCTCCTGCTCACCACGTGACAGCTATTGCTATGTGCAATCATCTGCCTGACCGCAGCCTTCTCTTGCAAAACCCCAATGTCTCTCGCCCCTCTAACCTGCCATCCCCAGAGTCCCCAGACGCTAGTCCAGTAAACATTTTGGGGTGCTACATTTGCCGCGGCTACAATTAACCAGAAGCGGGCGAATATTAAAATGAAAAACTAGTCTGGCTAATAGCTATGTATGGTTGTTAAAATGACAAAATAGTCCAATTAAAATGTGACACCATTAGATTAACGACTTGTTTTTAATAGAACATAATTTCCTCTAATTAGCCTGATGGAAGTGCCGCCGGAATCCGTGCCCCCGCCCCGTTCTGTTTTTGTGTTTTTTCAATCACAATCCTTTGGAGTTTCTTCCTGTTCGTGAAGGAACTCTCCTCCTCCTCCTCATCCTGCTCCTACTCCTCCTCCTCCACACCTCGAGACATCTCAAATAAATTCTTCATCGCTCATAATGCGTTTCCTCTCACCGTCAACGCTGGCATCGAGAGATTGCCACCATCCATGCCAGGGAGTGAGTGAGCGAGCGAGTGAGCTGTGAATTCCTGATCCAGACAGCACAAGAGAGAAAGGAGGGGGCGCCCCACGGCCAGAGGGCCCCGCACTCACGGGTCACCAGAATCAGTTCATGAAGACCGAATGACATGGAACGGCAGATGAAGTATTCCTGTCAGCGCTTGCTTCAAGATGAACGCAGGAAGGCATCCAGGTCAACCACAGGTAGATGTACAGTGTCATAGTCGTGTGTATATAATGTACCGTATATATACAGTATATATTGTGGCAGCCGGCCACCGAGGAGCATAAGAGGAGAGTTATGGAAGCATTATGCAGTCCCGGCATTCCCACTTCGGCCCCCAGAGGGAGCCAGGCAGACACAGCCGCCTAGACCGGCATTCCCACTTCGGCCCCTAGAGGGAGCCCGTGAGACACGGCCGCCGAGACCGGCAATCAGCCTTATTTGGAGAAACCTGCGCCTTGTTAAAGGAACTCGGCGGCAGCCAATCAACGCCCTGCAGTCAGGACATAAATAGAGAGGACTGGGCAGAGCGCCGTGTGAGTTCTGCAGAAGTAAAAGAAGTGGCTGTATGCCTTTACACGTCGAACGTCTGAGAACCCGTCTTGTGTATGACCCTCGCCTGCCTGACTACCCTCCCGCCTGCCTCGCCCTGATCTGTATGAGACTTCTTCCCGGTGTGATACCCCCTGCTTACGAACTACGACGAATCGATTGGATTATGGACTGGGCACTGATATTAACCTCCTAAACTTTACCTCCCCATTACAGTATATAAAAGTTATATTTCATTGAAACCCTGGTGTGGAACTTGAAGTTATCCGTGAACACTCGTCACCCCCTTGAGTGTGTCACAATATACATAGACCGCAAGTTAGCATGCAGCAGAGAACATCTTTACTAAAACGACTAAACATTTAAAATGTTTTGTCTATTGTAAAGAGTATTGATGTACTGTATTATTGATGTTTCATTGTAACAGCAAATAATTCAGTGTTTTTAATCAACAATTGTCCTTTTTGAACCTGTGATAATGCTCAAAGGTCAATCAAGCTAAAGTTAAAACTAAAACTGTCTCACCGGCTTCACTACTGATCAACACACACACACACACACACACGGAGAGAGAAGTGAGAAAATGCCTCACATTTCCGCATAAGGACCCTTCAAAAGATTCCAGTGAATATTTCATGGCCATAACTTTTAAGAGATGTCAACTCCGTTTAATGTTCTGCTGACAGTTTATTGGATTCCGGTGTTTACCGTTTATCAACTGCATGAAAACGGCAAATGGCAAATTTATGCTCGCGGGCGCAAAAAAAACAAAAAAAAAAAACATCAAAAATGTGCTTGTGTGTTGTGGGAACATTCCAAACGTTCCTGGTGATGCGGTGCTCACTCCGTCTAATTGGCTCTGCCATTTCATGTGTTTTGCTGAAAGGATGACAAAGGCGACCATTTCATATTCATCAGTATTTTCTATTTGGCCGTGTTAAGAATGATGTACTAGAGTGTGGCTGGGGAGAAGGAAGCCTGGGGGGCCCTGCTTAGCCGGTTACCACGCAACCCGACCCCGGATAAGCGGACGAAAATGGATGGCTGGATGGAAGAATGATGTGCTCCAATTGAGAAGGATTTTGTTTCCCCACTTTTTCGTCTCTCTCCCCCTCTCCTCCTCCTCTCCTCTGAAGAGTAATCTATTGCTTCACTCAGATGGTCCTTGGACCGCTGTGCTCATATTGGATTGATGCGATTGCCGTTGTCCAACCCTCTTCCCTCCTCCCCTCCTCCAACACCACCACCTCCACCAGCACCACCACCACCAGCACCACCAACACCCCAATAATGGTGAACAATCTTTGTTTTTGACAGAATTGTACGTTAAAGACATCACACCGCACACACGCACGCACACACGCGCACACAGAAAAACAACTTATGTTCAATTTCATTATATTTAGCACCGTGGGCGCAGAGAATGTCTAATCTAAAATGGCGCTTGCGGTGAATAAATTGTCTCGAGGGTTCAAAGGGATTCTGGAGTGGGGGAGAAGAGAAGAGGAAGGAACTTCATCTCGTGTGATGTTTTGTTGTCCACAAACCTGCTCCCCGTAACCATTCAAAATGTGTGTAGAATCTCCTGCCACACTTTGGGGCTCCTCCAAGGACACAGAGCAGATGGTATGCTTGATGGCTGACTTAACCTGGCGTGGCGTGAATGTGAGGCTCTCCCACAATGCTTGCACTTGGGAAATACCGACTAGGCCCGCTCACTGTTCAATGCAGATCACACACATTTGATGACATGAAGTGGGGCCAGGCCTACTACAGTTTGGCTCAGTTGATTGGCTCATCTGCCTCAGACTGTCTGAGACAGATAGCCAATCAAAATCAAGACAGAATAGACTCTCTGTCTGGGGCGGCGCCAAAATCAGCGGGCACGACGAGAGGGGGAGACTCTCTGAAGGACCTGACACTCCAAACCCACGTCAAAGGACGAGCAGCGGCTGTGGTTCGCCCAAAAAGCAAGGACTATAGCCAACGAACTGCCGACGAGCACACACTGTACGTTCTGCGCCTGCGTGACAGGAAATAACTCTCCACACCAGCAGGTGGCGGTAGTCAATCTTTGTTCTAAAAGGGAAACCGGAGGACCTGGGACTGCGGCTGTATATACAAACCATTGTTATGATAGTCATGAAACAAAGCAGCTGCCATTTTCACACATCTGTCGCTCACCACTTTGATGAGCCAATAGTGGTTTCGTAATGTCTACTTCTATTTGAGAATAGTCTGAATAGAATATAATGTCTGATAAAAAGTTGAAAATTACACTGCCATTGTGGTTAATAAGAGATAAGATAGAACTGTATTAATCCCGAAGGAAATTATTGTGCCAGGTTGCATAGCAATACAGTACAATAAAACAATATGGAAATCAACAGAATAATAAAAATAAACTGAACTAACAGATTTACTAATGTACAATGTCAAATATAAAAATATACAGTGTAATCCGCTTATAGTGATCACGTTTGTCCGGGTCAAATTGATCACTATAAGCGGTTGATTACTATAACCGAAATGTTCTAATTTTCTTTATTTTTATGCAGATTACCATCCAATTGACATTTGTATATATAATACATTAATACATGTATAAAGTAATGAAACGGACAGCTTTGCTATTTACTGGATTTTATTACAGCAAGTTAACTGAAAAATACTGTACAGTACGTACATTAACGTTACAGTACAGCTGTTTGAAACGCGATTCAAATAGCAAATTAAATTACAGCATTGCACTGTGTAGCGTTCAGAGAAAGTGACTTTCTTTTACCCGACATGGTGTGCAATGTGCTGCAGCACCAGCGCTCACCAGCCGTTGAAGACGTGCACGCGCGAGCCGCCGTTGAAGACGTGCACTGCTTGATCGCTATAAGCGAATTATTTAAACAGTGTTTGTATAGGAACGATTCTGTCCCAGGCTTTTTGATCCATATAAGCGGTTGATCACTATATCCGTGATCACTATAAGCGGATTACACTGTATAGGCAAGATAAGATATTCTGATGCGAAAACAATTTGCCATAGTTGAAGTGTAATACTGTGATAATAATAATGGTTAGGGGACGTATTGCACCGGATAGAAAGAATATTAAGAATATATATTAAGAATATTGCACAAAATGTTGAAAGGTAATGTATTCGACATGACATTAAGAATATTGCACATGATGATGAGAGGAGATGAGAGGTAGTGTTATAGATAATATTTATAGACAACATGATAATAATAATAATAATAATATAGCACGATAGAGTATTGCACATGATGTTGGACAGTAATATTAATATTGCACGTAATACTGAGGAAAAATCCACATGATGTTGAAAGGTAATATTGCACATGATATTGCTCAGTGTTCATTGTCTTGTATTTCAACTGTCCTTCCCACAGAGGGGGGAGGAGTTATAGTTTGATGGCCACAGAGGGGGGAGGAGTTATAGAGTTTGATGGCCACAGGCAGAAAGGACCTCCTGTGGCGTTCTGTGGTGCACCTCGGTAATCTCAGTCTGCGGCTGAAGGTGCTCTGGTATGACTCCAGTGTGGCGTGAAGGGGATGGGAGGTGTTGTCCATGATACTGAGTAGTTTACTCAGCATCCTCCTCTCCGAGACATCTACCAAAGACTCCAATTCCACTCCCAGGACAAAACCCGCTTTCCTGATGAGCTTATTGAGTCTGATGGCGTCGGCTGCCTTCACCCTGCTGCCCCAGCACACAACAGCGTAGAAGATGACGCTGGCCACCACAGAGTGATAGAACATCTGCAGCATGGTTTTGCAGATGTTGAAAGATCTGAAAGATCTGCGTGAAGTCTGGACACTTTTATTACACACAGTTCCCGAGCAATGTCAACAACGTACACCGCTTTAATAGTCCTCCGGCGAGCTGAAAGGCCAGCTCACGCTCTTTATGCTTAGAGCAAAGGAGGGGGGAAAGAAAAAAATCCTATTTCACTGCGAAGATTATCTTTTCAGCAGATACAATATACACACACACACACACACACACACACAAACAGAGCCTAAGAGTATTTTTATCTCTACCACATGCGTCTGTTGAGCCGTGGAGAAGCGAAGCGATGCCATTTTTTAATTAGCAAATTCTCGCGGTGATTGTGGACACCTTGTTGACACATCCATTGCGTCTGAACTATTGCTGATGCCATTGAATGCAATTTACATAATTATAGCTTGCGCTGGGCCGGGAAGACTCGCGCGCGGACCCGGGAACGCCACGCGTCGTCTCACAGCGGGGGTGGGAGCAGCAGGAGAAGGACGAGCCGCACCACAGACCCCGACGGCAGAGAGAGAGAGAGAGAGAGAGGGGGCAGAGACAGAGAGGGGGTGGGGGAGAGGGTGAGAAAGAGAGAGAGAGAGAGAAAACCATACCATTCTTATCAATACCAAAGACGATCCACACACAATAAACAAACACAGGCCCAGACACTCTCTATAACCCCTACCCCACCCTCCTCCACCCTCCTCCACCCTCTCCCCCACCTTCACTCTCATCCAGATACATCTTCATCACTCCTTTTTTAAACTTCCTTTTAAACTGGTTTAAACTTTTACTAGTTTTAACCTCCTCCTCCAAACCGTTCCATAAGATTACTCCACACACCGAAACACATATGATTTTTAAAGTAGTTCTTACACTTTTATGATATAGTTTATAATTTCCTCTAAGGTTGTACTTATGATGGCCTTCTCTATCCTGAAATAAGTTCTGAATGTTGCCTGGAAGAGCATTCTTTGATGCCTTGAACATGACTTTTGTAGTTTACCAAGTCCATTAATTTCAAAGCAGATGATTTCAGAAATAGTGGGTTAGTATGTTCGTTATATCTGACCTTATTGGCAATTCTAATGGCTCTTTTTTGAGGCATAACCAGAGGTAGTAAATTTGTCCGATAACAGTTTCCCCAGACCTCAACACAATAATTTATATATGGCATAATAAGTGAATGATACAGCATAAGCAAAACCTTGTGATTAAATAAATGACTAAATCTCTTCATAACACCGACACACTTGGCAACTTTTCGTATATGACTTATGTGAGGTTTCCAGCAAATTGTTTAATCGATTACCACACCCAGGAATGCGTTTTGATCGACTCTTTCTATAGTTGTATTATCAATAATTATTTGTACTGGTATGTCACTTTTCCGTTTTCCAAATAACATGTTTAGTTTTTTTCAAATTCAGTGACAATTTATTAATATTAAACCACATTTTTAATTTATTAATTTCCTGTGTGATATCCACCAAAAGCTGCTGAAGACTCTCCCCCGAGCAAATAATATTTGTATCATCAGCAAAAAGTATAAATTTCATAATTTTTGATACACCACATATCTCATTAATATACATTGAGAACAGTGTTGGCCCCAATATTGATCCTTGAGGTACCCCACACATAATATTCCTAACCATAGATTTTATATTCTCCAATTTGTACAAACTGGTGCCTGTCTCCCAAGTAGCTACTTAACCAATTGCGTACGATTCCCCTGATACCACACCATATTTTTCCAATTTGTTCGTTAGTATGCTGTGATCAATGGTATCAAAGGCTTTTTGTCGATCGATAAAAATTTCAATTACAAACTTCTTCTTATCTATACAAGTAGTAATTTCTTCAATTAAATCAATTAGAGCCAATGAGGTTGATCTATTACTTCTAAATCCATATTGACTGTCAGACAACATTGTGTTTTCCAATAAAATTGTTAAGTCTAGCAGCAAAAAGCTTCTCTAGTATCTTAGAAAATTGTGGCAGAAGGGAGACAGGCCGATAGTTTGTAAAAAAGATGGTTATCTCCTGATATGAATAGCGGAATAACTTTTGCCATTTTCATTTTGGCAGGAAATTTGCCACAATAAAAAGACAGGTTACAAATATGGGTAAATGGACAAGACTTTCCACAACCTTCTTAATTATTATCATGTCAATATCATTCACATCTCTTGATGTTTTGTTGTTACAATCGTTACAATATCCAAGACTTCATTTTCATCAACTGGAGTGAGGAACATTGAACTTGGGTTGATCTCCACTAAGTTATCTAATGACTCATTTTCTGTTGGAATTGTTTCTGCCAGTTCTGGTCCAACCCCAACAAAAAATCTATTAAAACCCTCAACCACTTCCTCCATGTTGCTTATCATCTTATCATTTTCTACAAAATAATAAGGATAATTCACACCATTTTATCCACCTATCCAATTTTTCTTTTTACATGCATTTAATAGCCCTTTTGTTAGCCATGGTGTCATTATCCTTCTTTTTACATTTCTTTATTGGACAATTCTTGTCAGTGTTTAAAAAATTTCAAGGAAGGAGTCGTAGGTTGTGTCAACATCGTTCCCTTGATATATCGATTCCCAATTCTGAGCAATTAAATCATTCTTGAAAGCAGTCACAGATTCTTCAGTTCTTACCCTCATGTGGCTAACATTATTAATATCCATAACCTTTCTACAATTCACATCATACACCACAAAAACAGGTAAATGATCACTGGTGTCGTTAAGTAATAAACCGCTGATTGTATTATTATCCAGAATATTGGTAAATATGTTGTCTAGCAAACTGTGATGTTATTCTACTAGGTCTAGTAATTTTTGGATACAGGCTCAAGCTAAACATTGTATCAATGAATTCTTCAGTCGATTTGTGGTTTTTAGCATTTAGTAGATCTATATTGTAGTCTCCACATATAAAAAAGATCCTTTTGATTCTTCAAAGAAAATAATCTTTCCATCCAATCCTTAGATAATTCCATATTAGAACCTGGTGCCCTATAAATACAACTTACAATAATGTTTTTTCTTTTTTCCATATGGATTTCAACAGTTACACATTCAAATACCTCTTCCACAACCAATTACATGCTTTCAATGATTTTACAATCAAAGATGTTGTCGACATATAGTGCCACACATATAGTGAAAGAGATACCCACCCACCCGACACACACAACCACATGCATGCACCTATGTACATAGACACACACATACACACTGTTAGATCCGTCGGTTAGCCTCCTCTAACGGAGGTGATGCGAAACCTGTTGTCCAGTAACGGTTGTTAACAGGTAACACGCCTAGCCCCTAACTGCCTTATCTTCCGAACGTCTACTTGCTTCAGTGCCTCGGCCCAAGGCATAACCCTGGCTCTGAGACACAGATCCGATCCACGTTCGTTATGGCAGCTCTCCCCTGGGATCCGGGCTCTTGACAATTTGCTAGGAAAATATTTAAATGCTTGGATATATCTAGCCCTAGGGATATGTTCTCTGTAAGGGGACTAAAGTGACCTCTTAGAACCATGTGTTAACATAAACCACTCTTGAATCTTCGGCAATGATCAAGGATAGTACGGGAGAGGATAGTACGCGGGTTTAGATAAAGTTCTATACTTACCCGGGGTCTCTACTCCCTTCGCCGAAAGCACAAAGAACTCCTTTGATCTAATTCGATAATACTATTTAAAAATAAAACTGGGAAACTTCAGTCCCGTTGGACTGTGGAGCATTTTCCCCTCACTGGACCATCGAGGACAACCCTAAACTAAACTAGAGAAACAGACTAAATGCTGCTCCATACTCCGCGAGAAGCGACAACTTTGTTCTCGCACCTAGGGCTGAGAAGAACAAGAACAAAGTTCTCGCAGCCTGGACATTTTCAATATTCCGCGAGAACTCAAGTGCAGAACTCAAAGGCCCGCCCACAGCAGCAAACTCCGCGCCGGCAGAAAGCGCATTAACCACGCCCACTCAAATTGACTCAATCACACATAGTTCTCGGACACGACGCGAGAACGAAGTTCCGGCCCGGCTGATGTGTCCGAGAACAAGCTGCGAGAAACTCCCTGACCTAGGGCTGCGAGAACAAAAATGACAATTTTGTGGGCGGGGCCCTAGGTGCGAGAACAAAGTTCTCGCGGCGTATGGATCAGCCTTAAGTGTTCACTCGCCGTAAACGACTAAGTTTTATCTTGCCGAGTCTTGAAAATAAAAAATAAAAAATGTCCAGAGATTTCTTGTGCTTCTTTTTCTTCATCCCGAGGCCGTCCTTCTGTTGGTCCGGGGAAAATGCTCAAACATTCACTTCTGTTGCCCCTTTTTATATCCTCGTCACGACCTTGACCTTACAAAAGTACAATTTTTTCAGAATATCCCAATCCTTACTATTTTTTCTATAGCCCAACGTTTGCTATTTTTTCAGAAACCCAATTCGTACTATTTTTCTGAACAAAATTACGTAATTTTGTTCTCGCAGCCCTAGGTCAGGAGTTCTCGACACATCAGCCTCGCGTCGTGTCCGAGAACTATTGTGTGTCAATTTGAAGTGGGCGTGGTTAATGCGCTTTCGGCCGGCGCGTAAGTTTGCTGCTGTGGGCGGGCCTTTGAGTTCTGCACTTGAGTTCTCGCGGAATATGAAATGTCCAGGGCTGCGAGAACTTTGTTCTTGTTCTCGTAGCCATGGGTGTGAGAACAAAGTTCTCGCGGAGTATGTAGCAGCCTTTAGTTGACTCCATCTAGTGGTTTCTGGGTAGGACTACGACCTCTGAAACTCCAGTTTGCCTCCATCCAGTGGCTTAGAACATATGATCTACTTGGTGATACACACATATGATGATATACACATAATGATGATATACTTGGTGATACACACATAATGAGCCCATAATGCTTCACAATAATGAATCATAATATATCAATATCTTGATATGGTAAAATTACTATTATGCAACGACATGATTATTCTGGATGATATAATAACCCCACATCCCTCTTCATTCTCCCACTACTCATGGTTTTTCAGACACCGGTGAATCAACCCTTCTTGACAACACACACACACACACACACACACACATGCACACACACACACACATAACCACATGCATGCACTTGTATACATAGTGTGACAACCCGCTTAGTCTCAGAAGACACGACGCACAAGAAAACACTGACCCAAAGTCTGTTTAGGCTCCGTTTAGGCGGGCCGTTTATTATGAAATCCACACAGATGACATCAGTACTTATCACCGCGGATGATATAGGACTCCTCCCGGCTCGGGACTCCTCTTCCCGGGTAGCCGTGCTCCGCGGGGTCCGGTCCTCACCCGTGCCGTACGGGTCGGCGCGATCTCCGGGTCGGCGCGATCTCCGTCGCACCCGACGTGGCGTCGGTCTCCGAGTCGGCGCGATCTCTCGCGTCTCTCTCCTGTGTGTCGGCGCGCTCCCCGGCGCGTCGGTGCGAACTCCGCTCACGACTGGGAGGAACCCCCCGGCTTTATACCATACCCGTATTCCTCCTCCGTATCTGATCGGCCGCAGCTTTCTCCACTTGGCCCCCTGATTAGCCGAGTGGGGACAGCTGCGATCCCTGGGGCTCGGGAGGGAGGGGCCGGAGAGTCCGTATTGCCACTATAGACACACACACATGCACACACACACACACACACAAACACATGCACCAACACCACCCATAAACACTTGCACACAAACACAACTGTACATATTGAAGTTGATCCCCGTTCACGATCCATCCATCCATCCATTAGCGTCCGCTTATCCGGGGTCGGGTCGCGGTGGCAGCCGGCTAAGCAGGGCCCCCCAGGCT
>PIJE02003229.1:41218-44784 GCA_002895965.2 Coryphaenoides rupestris | reverse complement strand
ACGTCCCTATTAACATGAAACCTGGTGCTGTGTGTGTGTGTGTGTGTGTGTGTGTGTGTGGGTGTGGGTGTGTGTGGGTGTGTGTGTGGAGGGTGTGGGAGGGGGAGGGAGAAGGGGGGAGGCGGTGGTGGGGGGGGGGGTTGTTTGTATATCCCTGAATAAAGAGACAAGATTGAGATGTCCACAAGGTGGGGGAGGAGGGGGGTGGGGAGGGGGGTGAAACAGGAAGTAGAGGAGAGGAGAGACAGGAAGTACAGGAGGAGGTAGAAGAAAAATAGAGTGATGGATTGTGGTCGTGACGTTTGTACAGGAAACAGAGTACAAAGTGTTCTGGGCAATGGAGGAAAATATAAGTGAGATGAAATAAACAGAATGTTGTGTGACATCACTCACACGTCACTCAACATAACTGCAATATGCGTGCGTGTGTGTGTGTTGTGTGTGTGTGTGTGTGTATGTGTGGGCGTGCCTGCGTCTGTATGTGTATGTGTTTGCATGTTTGAGTTAGGTCTATGTTTAGGTGTGCATGTGTGTGTGTGTGTGTGTGTGTGTGTGTTCAGTGTGTGTTCAAGTGTGTGTGTGTGTGTGTGTTGTGTGTGTGTGTGTGTGTTGTGTGTGTGTGTGTGTGTGTGTGTGTGTGTGTGTGTGTGTGTGTGTTTTGTGTTTGTGTGAGCGAGTGTGGTTGTGTGTGTGAGTGAGTGTGTTTGTGTATGCATCTGTGTGTGTGAGCGTGTGTTTGTGTATGCATTGTGTGTTGTGTGTGTGTGTGTATGTATCTGTGTGTGTGTATCTGTGTGTGTGTATGTGTGTGTCTGTGTGTCTGTATGTTTGTGTATGTATCTGTGTGTGTGTATGTGTGTGTGTGTGTATGTGTGTGTGTGTGTGTCTGTGTTTGTGTATGCATCTGTGTTTGCGTGTGTGTGTGTGTGTGTGTGTGTGTGTGTGTGTGTGTGTGTGTGTGTGTGTGTGTGTGTGTGTGTGTGTGTGTGTGTGTGCGTGCCTCCACAGAGCTCTCAGAGTGGCGATGACAGGCCTATGGCCGTCACATCAGGGGAGGAAAGGGCAGAGACCAGTCTTTTTGATGTGTATGAATGTTTGTCTGAGTGCGAGTCAATGTGAGTGTGTGTTTACGTTGGTGTGTGTGTCTGGGGTGGGGGTGTGGAGGGGAGTGGGAGTGTGGCGGAGGGGGGGGGAGGTCATGTGTACATCACTGTCCCGGCCTTTTCAAGGACAGGATGCGGAAGAGACGGTTTTGGGGGCACTTTTGTGTGGTTATTGACAGAGTTAAGGTGTGCGAGAGAGAGACAGAAGTGGAGCACGGGGACAATGTATCGCCACATGACAGCTATATGGGCCGTGGACGTCGGGCCGGCGAGTACTGTTGGAACAGGAGCGCCGCGATCGGAGACCCAGAAAGAACAAAGAGAGGAGAGGGAGGGAGACGGGCGGGCGATGAGAGAGGGGCACGGGGGGGCGGCGGTCCAGGCCTCCTGTCCAGCTGCCTCCACTGATGGAATTTGACGTCAGCCAGTGTAACCTGTCGGTGTCGTGTTTTCACGAGGTGTTTTTGACGGGAGTTACATCCTTTTTAAAAAAAAGAGACGAAAAACAAACGGTGCTGTGAACATGTGAAGCAATTTAACACGTTTTAATTGCTTTTCGACTTGTTTCCGTGCGGGAAATTCACTTTAAAAAGCCGCTTTCCGAGAAGCGGTCCACCGAGAGTCGCGAACAACTAATGTGCCGTTGTGACGCCGCAAACCATGTGTTGACGAAGTGATGCTAGCATTTTTAGCTCTCTTGGCATTCGACCTTGTCATAAGAGGACTTTGCAACAAGAGAACTTCGATGCGACGAATTCTTCTCGACTTTTTGACCCACGTATTTCAGCGAGACGGGGACGGAGGCGCACCCCCTAACCCCCACCCCCCCCCCAAAACCGGCATCTTATGACCATCATGACAGCTTTATAGCGTGAGAGGGCGCGGGCCCTGGGATGGAACGGAGGTACTGGAGACACAGAAAAAATGGAAAAAAAACGGAAAAACAAACCTCAACATGAAGCGAGAATAGAGAATAGAGGAGCAGCGCGGGAGGCAAATGGGGCGGAGCTCTGCGCGCTTTGGTGTGTTTGTCTTGTTCAATAGAGATGCTATCTGTCCCAGACCGCCGCGGCAGGCTAGCAGGCTATAGCGGTGGGCGGCATTCACACCGCAACCCAACATTTAGCTTAACGACACCGAGAGAGAGAGAGATGGCCGGGATAAGAGGGGAGGATGAATGGCAGGAGGGCAAGAAGAATAGGGAAGAAAGAGAAAGAGACAGAGAGAGAGAGAGAATTGAAGAGAGACAAATAAAAGAATAAATAATAAAGAAAAGACAAAAAGACAGAAACAAAGAAAGCATAAGAAAATTTTAAAAGGAACAGGAACAGGAAGAGCAATAGAAAAACCTGTGAAATGAGAATACGGTTTTCAGAGGAGGTAAAGAAATGTGAGTAAGTGACAAAAAAATAAAAAAAAGAGATAATTCACACAGTTAACTCGCAAAGGATCTTCAAATAATATCAGCGATAATATCAATCACCATAATTAAAACACAGACGGTGATAGATAACGATAAACGGAAAGGGAAAAACTCCCGTTGTCTCTCATTTGTTAACCTATAAAAGCGAGTGTTGTACACACACATTCATTAAACTCAGAATTCATCATTGGATTATCGTTAGCATCAACGGGCTCTGTTGTATTATGGAGCTTTCTGGTTGTACTCTTTAAATTCAGAAGATATAAGGTCTGAAGGATTTCAGCGTAATTGACTTGTGTTTTGCTTGGGGGTGTGGTCGCCACGCCTGTGTGTGTGTGTTGTCAGTGTTTGTTTGTTTTTATGTGTTTTGTGTGTGCATTTGTGTGTGTGTGTGTGTTTGCGAGTGTGTGTGTGTGTGTGTGTGTGCATGCAAGTATTTATGTGTGTGTATGTAATCATGCTCTCTATCATGCCACGGCGTAATCAATAGCATTAATAAAGCGGCTAAATATTGTGTAGTGTCAACCAATGGCTTCGTCAATATGTCTACAAAGAGAGGAAATTCAGATGTTCACTCGTAAAATATCCTCCTCTCTCTTTCTCTCTCTTTTATACTTCCTCTCCCCCTCTCTCTCTACCTCTCTCCTTCTCCATATCTCTCTCTCTCTCTCTCTCTCTCTCTCTCTCTCTCTCTCTCATCACCCCATCGTTTGCTCTTTAAATCTTCTGTTCATCCATTCCCTCCATCAGAAGCGACATCGCCACCGGTCTGCGTCACACCCCCCGAGATTAGCTCAACAGACCATGGAAATGGATGATTCTACAAACAATATCAAGTCAATCCTCGCACACACACACACACACACACACACGCACACACACGCACACACACACGCACACACACGCGCGCACGGTGCAGTTAATGGGACTGGGATATAATATCGAACCGACGATTAAAGTGATGACCTGGTGAGTTTTACGCCGGCCTTGCAGGGCTCGTAAAACCCACGGCCCAGAGGCCCGCTTTCCACCGCGCTCAT
>PIJE02003229.1:33718-36218 GCA_002895965.2 Coryphaenoides rupestris | reverse complement strand
CTGTTCCAACAGTACTCGCCGGCCCGACGTCCACGGCCCATATAGCTGTCATGTGGCGATACATTGTCCCCGTGCTCCACTTCTGTCTCTCTCTCGCACACCTTAACTCTGTCAATAACCACACAAAAGTGCCCCCAAAACCGTCTCTTCCGCATCCTGTCCTTGAAAAGGCCGGGACAGTGATGTACACATGACCTCCCCCCCCCTCCGCCACACTCCCACTCCCCTCCACACCCCCACCCCAGACACACACACCAACGTAAACACACACTCACATTGACTCGCACTCAGACAAACATTCATACACATCAAAAAGACTGGTCTCTGCCCTTTCCTCCCCTGATGTGACGGCCATAGGCCTGTCATCGCCACTCTGACTCAGGCACGAACACACACACACACACACAAACACACACACACACACAACCACACACACACACACACACACACACACAACCACACACACACACACACACCACACACACACAACACACACACACACAGCACACACACACACACCACACAACACACACACACGACACACACACACACACACACACACACACAGATTACACACACACACACCAAACACCAAAGCAACACAAACACACGCTCACACACACACACACACACAAACACACACACACACACACACACACACACACACACACACACACACACACACACACACACACTAAAACACACACACACACACACACACACACACACACACACACACACACACACACACACCACACACACACACACACACACACACACACACACACACACACACACACACACACACACACACACACACACACACATGAACACACACACACACACACACACACACACACACACACACACACACACACACACACACACACACACACACAACACACACACACAGTCCACACACACACACACACACATGCACGCATATTATTGCAGTTAAACATTTCTGTTTACTTCATCTCACTTATATTTTCCTCCCATTGCCCAGAACACTTTGTACTCTGTTTCCTGTACAAACGTCACGACCACAATCCATCACTCTATTTTTCTTCTACCTCCTCCTGTACTTCCTGTCTCTCCTCTCCTCTACTTCCTGTTTCACCCCCCCCCCCCCCCCCCCCCCTCCCCCACCTTGGGACATCTCATCTTGTCTCTTTATTCAGGGATATACAAACAACCCCCCCCCCCACCACCGCCTCCCCCCTTCTCCCTCCCCCTCCCACACCCTCCACCCACACACCCACACACACCCACACCCACACACACACACACACACACACACACACACGGCACCAGGTTTCATGTTAATGGCCCAGGAACGTTCTGGAAATTAAGTCAGTGAAGTGAAGCGAATCGTGCAGCCCTACAGCAAACCCATATCATCCTCCCAGGCTCCTACTGTGCAATCATGTGTGTGTGTGTGTGTGTGTGTGTGTGTGTGTGTGTGTGTGTGTGTGTGTGTGGGGGTGGGGGATGGGGGGAGGGAGGGGGGAACTCACCCAGCAGCATTAGCAGCATACTGATGAGGCGAGTGCAGGTTCCAGCGGCGGCACAGTGATGAGGTCACATGGGCTCTGAGTCACATGACTGTGACACAGTTGGAGAGAAGAGAGAGAGAGAGAGAGAGAGAGAGAGAGAGAGAGAGAGAGAGAGAGAGAGAGAGAGAGATTGAACAGGATAGAGAAGATGGAAGGAAGGAAGGAAGGATCATTTTCAGGAGAATACAGCAAATTTGTTGATATAAAATAATATACTGTAGATTATATTCTGCACTTCTATTACTGTAAAGCTTGGTCTCTCTTTCTTCTGTCTGTCTGTCTGTCTCTCTCTCTCGCTCTTGCTCTCTCTCTCTGTCTCCTGCTTCTCAGTGTAAGCTCTATGTCTCTCTCCCTTAGATTCTCATCAATGGATCACTGGTTCCAGCTTGGATCCACCAGGGCCTACCAGATTGCATGTGTATTGTGTGTGTGTGTGTGTGTCTATTGGTGTGTGTGTGTGTGTGTGTGTGTGTGTGTGTGTGTGTGTGTATGTGTGTATGTATGTGTTGTGTTCCTATGTGATGTGTATGTGTTGTATGGTCTTTCCCACACGCCTGCCCCCCCCCCACCGCCGCAGTACAACATTTCTTTTTATTTCCCACCGTTTCGGTGTGTTTCGCGGGTCGCCTGAAGCTGACGCTGTGCTGGTGACACCGCAGAACAGGCCATGAGTCTGAGGCCACGGAGAAGTGAAGTCTGTTACAGGGACGGATGGGTCAACGGTCGGTCGGGTACCCGTGGAGAGTAGCAGGGTTGCCCACCACCATGCCACGTAGAGTGACTTTTGTTGGCGGCTCCTCCCGAAGGACACGGGAAGGGTGGTGGTGAATAGTCTGGTTTATTGCAAAGTTTTGGTAAAATTACATGACATGGAGCAGACGGTTCAGCCCCACCCCCCCAGACTCTAACTGGGCCAGGTGAGGCTGTAGCCCCATCCCCCCAGA
>PIJE02003229.1:8718-26218 GCA_002895965.2 Coryphaenoides rupestris | reverse complement strand
ACGAACTTTAAATGAAATGTAAATGAGGGAACGTGATTTACTTTGCTCACGCGCGACGGGCCAGAAGGTAGTGAGGTGGATAATGGGGTTTGCTGAAAAATAAAGTGGCTGTGTGGCCGTTAAAATCCAGCCATGTCTCACCGATGGGTTTCACTGACACCGCACTTCCTCGTCACCTGACAAGAGATCTGAGAACGAGGAAGTGTGGCCCGGGGTCGTCGTCCGTGGCAACGCGCTTAGGAAGTGGATTGATAGAGGATGTGAGGTCATAGTGCACCGAGAGGGATGCTGATTTGTTGGTTTAGCTAATTGAAAAAGTAAGAACATGATGAGGGTCTGTGATTGGATGTTTTGACTGTTAAGTAATCACATGCTCGTGCAAAAAATGAGCGCGGTGATTACATAAAGGCACACGTGCGCGATCCTTCTTCGTCTCAGGTAAGTGAAAATAAACAGATTCTTAATGTCAAGCACGGGCCAATACGCAAACACCCTCTCTGCGTGCACATACTCACACGTGCGCGCACACACACACACACACACACACACACAGCACACACCATCAACACCACACACACACACACACACACACACACAGCTAGCCAGTTCGGGAACTGTTTTAAGGGGTTATACCGTGGTGATATAGCCCCATAGTGCTTACTGGGAGACTATAACACTTGGCATAATGCCTCTTTAAAAGGCAATAACATCCACAATGATTACCTTTTAACATCTTTTTTGTCTCTATCTGGTTAGAAATTACTTCATTTGCCAGTTTTCATAACTGTAAAGTGCCATTTTGAATCATTTTTAAGCCATTAACGGTTCCAAAAGTTGGGTATTAAGACATTTCAAGTGCAGTAATGCTAACAATATCCACTGCACTATGTTATTTAACACAACCCAAATGTCTGTGAGACTGTTATCACATTTTTTTATACATTATGGTAGAAGTTTGATTTAATTTCCTATTCGTACAATTGTGCGCCTAAATATCGTTCACAGTTATCACCTTGCGACGACTATATTTGTTCCAATCCTGTAAAATACTTGCTGTTCTCGTGTCATTAAGTTGAAGATATTTTTGCGCAGTTGTAGCTTCTTTAAAGACTGTTCAAGCCTGGAGTTTCACTATAAGTAAAAACCCAGGACAGTTTACAATGACTCACATTATGTTAACTAATAAACTAACTCCCCTATCCCTGTGTTAATGAAAATATAGATTATGTACTATTATTTAAAAATGCAGATTACTAGGCCGACTATACTATAGCATACACTATACTATAATACTACACGGTCTACAATACAATACTTGTATGCAATAGTTAATGCTTAGGGTTAGTATTTGTGTAGTATTTGGCCATTTGTGTGGATGTGAAGAGTTAGTCTGTATTTTATTTGCAATAAAACTGGAAGAAACACAGATTTGTTGGGTGTTTTTTTTAAATAGAAAGAAAAATGTGAGGGATGCAGCAGCGTCGGTGGGGGAGAGATGAGGAGCAATGGACAAAAGACAAGCAGGACAGAATGGAGGCTGAAACAGGAGGGAGCGAGTGAAAGAAAAGAGAGAGAGAAAGAGGGGGGAAAGAAAAAATGGCTCCCTTTGGACCAGTGCAGTTGGTGCTCGCCTCTCCACTCACTAAATCTCTCCTCCTGGATTTACTGTGCGTGTGTGTGTGTGCGTGTGTGTGTGTGTGTGTGTGCCTGTGTGTGTGTGTGTGTGTATGCCTGTGTGTGTGTGTGTGTGTGTACCTTGTGCATGTGTGTGTGTGTGGGTGTGTCAGTGGGTGCGCGTGTGTGAATGCAAGGCACAGTTGTAAATCCTTCCATGTAGAATTTACAGCTCTCCATTCACACATTTAACACCACTACTGTACACCGAGGCTGTCTCACAGATGCCGTGGGTGTGTGTTTGCATGCGTGTGTATATTCCAGTATTTAGCAAAAAAACTGAACGTGGAAAAAAAACTCCAGCTTGAATCAAATATGAATAGGACTACTTTGTTTTGTTATACAAGGGAAAGGGGATTGAACATTTGCTTATTTAGCCGACAATATTTATTTATCCAATCTTGTCGTGAGCAACATCTAAAATGCATCAGTGTTTGTTGACGATGGAAGCATTGAAGCAAAGCAAATTAAGCAGACACACACACACACAAGATCACACAAAGACTGCCCAGAAGGCTTGAGAGTGACCGACACTGAGACAGCAGGAGAGCCAGACTGAGGGAGGGAGGAAAACAATGAAAAGTGATTTTGTTGTCCGTATGAAATGGACTACAAAATGTGACGAAAAGCTCACTGCCTCTTCCTCCTTTTTTCTTTCTTTCTTTCTTGCATGGCTTCCATTCATTTTGGTGTCGTTCCTCTGATGTCTCTCCATCTCGCTCTCCTTCTGTCTGCAGCTCCATCTCGGTATGTGTCTTCACTCTGGGGTTCTCCCAGTAACTGTTCTCAAAAGCGTTGTCATAAAACGACTTGAAAACAATGGCTCATAAAATCTGTGTCTGTGGCGTTGGTGCCTGTGTGTGTGTGTGTGTGTGTGTGTGTGTGTGTGTGTGTGTGTGTGTGTGTGTGTGTGTGTGTGTGTGTGTGTGAGAGTGAGGCCACATGTTCATTTAAATGTGTGTGCAGTGCATGAAGCTGCAAGCTGGTATCCAAGTGTGTGTACGTATGTGTGTGTGTGTGTGTGTACGTGTGTGTGTGTGTATTTTGTAATTTTGTGGAGATGTGTGTATATTTATGTGTGCACGTGGGCTTAATTTGTGTGTACGAATGTGTGCACATATGCAGCTAAAGGGACCACGAGAGGAAGGCATAAGTTAACGACATTTCACCTTCGTCTTGTTAACTTAGTTCAGCGGGGCAGCATACCGTGGCGTTGATTTAAAAGCCACTGTGATTAAAATAATTTAACACATATTTTCTTCTTTATTGCGTTTTTGTATGTGAGTCTGTCTTTACTTGAAATTGTGTTTGCTGGTGTTTGTATATATATATATATATATTTGTATATATTTATTTATATACAGAGTGAGTCTCATGTATTGCATGAGCTGTGTCTTTAAAATGTATTTGTATTTGCTGATATGAATATTCATTATATTTACACATAGGCCTGTACATATATCATTGCAAACAGGACATTCTTTGTATTTAATGGTATTGCATCAACTGGCAAATGTAACACAAACTTGGAGACCTATAGAAGCATGGAAAGATTAGTATGTGATAGGATTAATGTTTTAACTGATTGAACCTACTTAAGCTCCTCTGTTTTACACTACTATTACTGCAGAAAATGTTCTCACATTTCACTGAAATATCATTAAATATGTAGAAGTAATATGTGAAGACTTAATTAAATTCCGAAATCCAATGTTAAATGAATAATACTCATAATAATATAATAAAATAGTAAGTAGTAATAAGAGAATATTTAGGCCTACATTAGAGGCAAAATAAACACAAACATATGGAAAAACAGGATTATCACAATTTAAAAATAAAGACAAAACATGAAGGTAATGCTGTTAGGCCTAGGCCTATGTCACTATATTTACTCAATTATTGCATTTATTATATTACACATAGGCTACAATATGACATTTCTTAATATAAAATGATTCGCTCCACTTTTAAAAATACAGCAGTTATATCCCCTGATGCACAACCTTGGATCAAATCAGTGTTGTATATGTATACAGCAAAGACAGCCAGTTGCTTTTTTTTAATTATTATTATTTTTATTAAAATGTAACCAAAAACAGATTGGCTCTGTTACATTTTATGACAAGATATGTTTAATGATAAAATAATAAACGCCTACATTGTTGATTTAATGTGACTTGTGGGTTTAATACATTAGCCTACAATATTGCATAAGAAAAAATATATTATCAGAGAGCAGCTTCTAATTGTTTCATAATTGTTTCATAATTGTTTAATAATTGCAAGGTTGCCTGCATAATAGCTGGGATAAGAGCAGAAGTGCCATCCTGAGTGCCATTCTGCATTACCAATATCAATATCTAAGAACATAACAATAATAACAATAATGCCAAAACGTACAAACACGCAAGTTAGTGCTATAGGAGAGAGAAGGCGGCGGAGGGGGCGGCGGCGGCGGGGGGGGGGGGGGGGCGGCCGCGGGTATGCAGAGTCCAGGTGAGCTCTGAACCGGTGGGGTCTTGCAGAGTCCAGGTGAGCTCTGAACCGGTGGGGTCTTGCAGAGTCCAGGTGAGCTCTGAACCGGTGGGGTCTTGCAGAGTCCAGGTGAACTCTGAACCGGTGGGGTCTTGCAGAGTCCAGGTGAGCTCTGAACCGGTGGGGTCTTGCAGAGTCCAGGTGAACTCTGAACCGGTGGGGTCTTGCAGAGTCCAGGTGAACTCTGAACCGGTGGGGTCTTGCAGAGTCCAGGTGAACTCTGAACCGGTGGGGTCTTGCAGAGTCCAGGTGAACTCCCGTCAGCCGGGAGCTCATTCCACCACTGCGGTGCCAGAACAGAGAAGAGTTGGGACTTGGCAGAGCGATGTTTGCCTATTAAATGAAGGTGGTCGTATAGGGTCTATAGTATTATTATCAGTGAATAAATACAATATTACAATACATATACACTGTATTGTATTGTACCCGTTTCGTTTTCTTTCTGGAAGTTAGTTACCTCACCAGAAATAAACCGCTCAACAATCTCTCTCTCACACACACTCGTCCTCTGGCCCCGTGGTGACCTCTTGACCGGGGTTACAGCCTAAACTTCACCCGCAGGCCTCTCTGGAGAGCGGAGGGTGTGAGGAGAGAGAGAGGGAGGCGGGCTGGGCCAGACATCCCACCGACCATCCCTCACGCGTCACCGCAGCGTTACGGAGCGGCCTCAGCGGTAAAGGCGCGCAGCCCTAAATTTACTTTAATTGTCTAATTTAGAGAATTGTTTTGACACAATTAAGGCCTACGATAGAATAGAATAATTCAATAATTTGTAGCACGTATATAAAATAGGGTTAGAATAAATAACAATAGAAGAATGAATATAGGCTATTAGAATAGTATTTAAAAAAAATAGTTATTTGATTCATTATTCTTTATTGGTAAGTTTTCCCATCCCAGTTTCGGTGATGCGCCGTCTGCAGCTGTCCTGACTTTTTCCTCTTTGTCTGTTGCTTACTTCCCGGGTTAATGAAAGGTCAGACAGAGCAGCAGGCGGTATAGGCCTACCGGAAGAGCAGGGACTGACTGTCTGATTTGGGCACCATGGCTTCCCCAGTCTGAGTGTCCTATATGTTTGAGGTATATAGGCTCCACTCAGTGTGTTGTGTGTTTTGTGAGCTTCGACAACAAAAAAACACATGGTGGCCCTCTTCGCTCGTGTCCCTCTGTTAAAGTCGCCTCTTTTTTCGTGTGTATGAGCATAAAATAAACAGCAAAACCAACTGAACCTTATCCAATCGGCTATAGCCCCCCGTAACATCCCCAGCAAAGCACATATTGAAACATACAGGACACAGCGGTAGGCAGGTGGCCTACAATGTGCCTAAAATAAAGATCAACAAACTGACTCCATCTGTAATGAAGGAGGAAATATGGCATGTGTGCTATTTCATTCTCATGCCATTTCACTTAGTTATGGAGAAAGGTACTACCCAATAAGTGTTGGGAATTGATGGGGCAATGTGTTATTATTAATGCGATTTCAAAGGACCATGAATGCTTATAGCCATAATCGAATCAGTGAACTTGTGGGGAAAGACCTCAACCATGGCAACTGTAATTATAACAAGCTATCAATTATCTTCACTTAAACTTCCAGGGGCAGTATTCACCTCGTCCCGGGCCACATAAAGAAATTCATTTTCACCCGAGCTAATGTCCTAAACAGCTTTGTTTGGACGTTTAGCGACAGGCACAACCTGCAATTCCTCTCATTAAGCAAGTCGTTTGCCCTTGGAATGACTTCAGAGTGCAGTTTAACTCCATGGTAACAACACAGCATTCGTCTAATTGGTTCATTTGCACAATTTGCATTTAGTGGTGGTTAAATTAAAGCAGCCAGGCTGTGTCTTTATACCCAAATAGGAGCGTGTGTTAAAAAAGAAGGAGCGTGAGTGGAGATGCCAGGAAATATACGACTGCAATTGCATTTGTTTGTTATATATATATTTTCTTTTTGTTCTGCGTAGTTTGTCAAACATCATACTGTAATGTGTCATTAGGCTAATCTGTTGTTTGCTGCTGGCGGTAAAAAGGCCATTTCTAAATGATCATGTTCATTGCCGATTTTAGATTTCACTTCTATTCCGCTAGTCCAAATAAACACATTTATTTGAAATACCAAAATCTCCGTAGTTTAAGATGATTCATAATGTTATGTTTTGCCTTTCTTATTACTAGCCTACTATAATATAGTAGCATTACTATATTACTATAATATAGTAATACTGCTTACAATATTAATATTTTTTGCGTGCATCTGAGGTGCCCGGTATAGGCTACCCCTGGCTGTTTGTGTTTGTAGGTGCTTTGCAATATTAGTTGTGCATTCAATGTAACGTGATGTGCGTCTTAAGTGTCTTTGGTTGTGTTTCTGAGCGTCAGTTGGTGGCTGCAGTAACAACGTCTGGCCAGTAGATGTCGTCTAATGCTCCTTCTTTCGTTGTCCTCGTCCACTGATCTTTGACTCTGTGTAGGTACATCTACATGTCTACATTTCTAATTTAATGTTGTATCGTTTGTGTACTCTGTGTGAATATGCAGTATTCAACACCAGAGCATATTGGGGAAATTAGCCATTTAATGAGGCTATTTTCATTTAATGAAATATATCCGCTTGTCTGTTGTTGTTGTTGCGTGCGTTCGGTTAATTTCTAGGCCTTATTTTATACTTTGACGCAACTTACTCAAAAATGTGTCATATTTAGTGTTATGGCTTTTTGTTTGTTTAAACGAAAAACAACTTTTAGACATTTTAGAGACAAATGCATGTAGGATCATTGCCGTGACGCCAACCAAATTATTTTTCTTTAACCTCCACCTTTAGTTCCGTGTCACCTCAACTTGTCAATGCTGATTTGACGAAATACCACCACAGTCTATGTAGTCCTCAGACATCTCTGCTTCCATATACAACACATCAATTGTGTCTGCACATGTTTATGTTGCCTATGGAGCCTTAATACACATCGTAAGGTATGCGAATTAATCAGGGAACAGAAGGCTCACACTCTCCCCAGATGTAAAACAAAACCGCACATAAATTTGGCCTTGCGAAGGCCTTTGAAACTTGAATAAGGTCTGACTCGTTGGCTCTCTATGGCTCTCTCTCTCTAGGCCACACCTCTCCTCTCTCTTAACAACCCCACGCTATCATTCCAGGTAATATTCTTTAATTGAAAGCACTTTTATAGGCGGAAAATGTTTTTTGGATATGTGTCCGGCCTATATTATGGCCAGCTGATCCGCCTTTCAGAGTTTCTCTCTCTGACATTATCTGTCCGGAGGCCATTGAAGAACAAAATATAGGCTATATTTCTAAATCTTACGCAAATAATTCTACATAATAACCAATAACCAATTACCAATAGAACATCTCATTAGTCTGAAGGCCTGTTGGAATGAACGACATGCATGCTCAATGGCTTGCCAATTCGCATACATACATGACAAGATATTCCGTGTTTAGTCGGGAATATATTATTCCGAAAAAGAAAAATTGTCTCGTTCTGCCTTGTTCCCTCTGTTGGTTGTTCGTGTTTGTGCCGTTTGTCGTATTTAGTGGAATCCTGTTGCCTGCGGATGTGTCCTCCTATCCATCCTCGGCTATCAAGCCTGACAACAATATTCCCACTAAGCTGTTTACGTGGCTAGTGAAAATGAATATATGAAAAAACAAAACCAAAAATATATAGATATATATCGGTATATATATCTATATCCAAAAGCCTGTTGCTATCCAAGTCTTTTTTTTTTTTTTTAAAGTAGGTATGTTTCTCCTTCGCCTTCTCTCCTTTTTGTTTCGGCCATGCATCTCTACTCCAGCCTTGCAAACTGTTGGTTAGTTGTTTTTGCTTTCCAGCGCACAGAGCTGGCCGTAAACAGGCAGTTTGCGTGCGGGTTGCGCTTATAGGCCTCTAGGCTTCATGTCCAAATAATGCTCCGAAACCCCGAATAATATCAGCATATCCCACATGTCTTAATCGGGAAAAAAAAAAGGAATATGCTGTTTACATGACCCGTATCAAATTCGGAATATTGTAATATTCGGAATAAAAGTGGAATGTCAACGTGCGTAAAATAACCGCCCCCCCCCCCACCGTCCACTGTCGCTATCTGGACTTGTGTTCATCACACAGGCAGACTGGCAGTATAGGCTACACGTGTCTTTTTAAGTATGAACTTGTAAATAACCCGCTGCCGTCACGTCGAAGCCATAATGAGCCAGTATAGGCCGACAGCAGAAGGCGAACCCTGGCCCAGCAGAACTGTGTGTTCGACGGGGAGGGAGGGAGGGAGGGAGGTCGTTTAGACTTAACAAAGCTTTATTCCGTGATAAATGTCAGGAGCGGATTATACTGTGAGCGAGTCGAGTATTTTTTAAAATATTTATGAGACGAAGCTCGGAAGAAGTTCAATATGTTGGGGCAGAGAGCGGGTGTTGGCCGCGGGAAGCCTGATGGAGGCGGTGTGCGCGTCATGCGGTCACACTTGGATAGATATTGATGGGGGGGCGGGGGTGGGTGGGTGGGTGGGTGGTGGGGTGTAACTTGGTCTACTCATTCTTGCTTAACGAGAAGTACTCTAAATGAATCGCATTAGAAAATGAAATAATATAGAGGATGCAATATAACACACAAATCACGTCTCACTTAGCCGATAATAGACGCACAAGCCAAGGCTTTATTTTCGTGAACGATTTTTAAACACTGGATGATTTAGTCTCCCAATAAATATAGGACTATAAAATAAACACGTTTCTTGAGTTTCTCACATGCAGACTATACTGTTAGCGACTATATTTGTTCACCTTTTTGTGTTTTAGGATATCTATTTGATTGTGATTTGCACACATATTGTGCGAGGAATTTTATGGATTCCCCCAACAGTCTAATGTTTGATCTGACAGACTAATAAAGGCCAACCCACTTGGACCTGTAACTTTTTAATAATGAAGAGCTCTGACCAGTTATGGACGCCAGGTGGCGTGCATAAAAGGCGGATCATAGGCCACTTAAAGTGCTCTTCAAAATCATCCAATTGGTGAATGCTTTATTCAACGTAATGATGATCAAACCAATGACCCTGCAACTTGTCCGTTAGAATTAAATACTAGTATGATACAAAAGTAGGCCTATAGGAAATAAATATTGAATGAATAGGTCTAATATGCTAATTAATTGAATTTGATGTGATTTCAATTTGTTGTCTAAGTCACAGATATATTGTCTTCAATAACTTGAAACTAAAGTATATTGTCACAGCAGGTGGAGTGCATCATGGAGATCGATGGTGGAATTTCGGTGCAGAATGCCTTTGTCTCGACTTGTGAGCCTGTCTAACATGAAGGTAACTTAACTTTTTATAAATTGTTCTACTTATAACTGTACTGCATACAGTGTATGTATATATTAAAATATAAATATTAAACAATAGGCCTAATTAAAAATGGCTAAAAGCTATAGAATAATAATAATAACAATAACAATAACAATCCTAATAATAATAATAATAATAATAATATTACTAAAATAATATAATAAAATAATAATAATAATAATAATAATAATAATAATAATACATCATATTATTTCGGTATTTTATTATTATAATTGAGTAATCATTATTGGTTTTTATTATGAATATTAGACCTATACTTCTTTTATTTCTTCATCTTAAGTACCTTCTATCTTACTTTCTGATCAAAGTCATCTAAGCATCAATAATAATGATCAGAATTTCAATATGAATGTTATTTGAATACAAAAACATATGTAGGGGGCTCTTATGTATGGAAGAGGCACTATTTGGTACATTTGGCCACAAGAGTACAGCACAAATGTAAGATAAATATATTGGGAGGGCGAGGAGAGTGTCTGAAGTATTTGGAGAGAGAGAGAGAGAGAGAGAGAGAGAGACAGAGAGAGAGAGAGAGAGAGAGATGGAAAACAGGAACACAATCCATTCCATGTGGAACATGCAACGGTACATTCTGGAAGGAGAGAATGCGCAACGCAGTTTCTGTGGGCTCGGTATGACGCGACGGAGGTATGGGGAGGAAGCAATGGAGGCAGGAGGCATGGACGGGAAGTGGGAGGAAGATGGGTTGAGAGGGTGAAAGGTCAGGCTCATTTTTTATCCATTACTGCTCAGGGTTGCATGCTTGGGTCACAGCTCTCTCTCTCTCTCTCTCTCTCTCTCTCTCTCTCTCTCTCTCTCTCTCTCATGCTTCCATGTGTACATCAGAGACAACAGACACACAGAAAACACACACACACACACACACACACACACACACACACACACACACACACACACACACACACACACACACACACACACACACACACACACACACACACACACACACACATATTCACTTTGCAGTTGATGAATGTGCAATAATCCCCTACTAGACCTGTATGTATACACACATTGAGAGGTTACACACATACACACACACACACACACACACACACACACACACACACACACACACACACACACACACACACACACACGCACACACACGCACATGTGCACATGCACAGAGGATGATGAATGGTGAGTATTCCTCAAGACCTGTGTACACAGACACACACACACACACACACCACACACACACACACACACACACACACACGCCACACATACACACACACATTTGTACACATTAAACAGGGGACCTCGTGGAAATGAGGTCAAGCTGCACTTCATTACATGATATTCTCCATTGACTTCCTCATTGACATAATGGCAAAGTAACAACAATAATGATAATAATAATCGTATTTTCTAAATGTTAATCGGGGAGACATTCACTAAACCGTTGGAAACAATCGTGGCAAAGTGTGTGATGGCACTCAATGATGCAACCCAATGGTGTGAGAGATTATATTTGGCACTAATAGTCATTTGTGATTCACAAAGATAAAACATTAATGAACAAGATGGTCATTGAAAGGGGGACCATAACATGATAAGAACCACAATTATATTCTCCAACAGGAGCTACAAATATAAGTTTAAAGCCTAAATTTGAAAATGTACAGTGAGGTAAACCACAATACTTTTATAAATAAAGATGGCGGTACAGGGGAATTCAAAAAAAATTCATTCAGACCTCGCAAGCGATGAAAGGAAGCAATGTCATTGATTTCAAGGTTTTGGGGTCAGCTGTAGATTTTAATCTGTGAATGCTCCGTCTTACGCGGGAGTCCCGGGGGCTGGATGTAGCCTGGTGGTTCATCTTGGTTTATTATCGTTATACATGATGGAACGAAGCGCTGTGATCAATATGTACTTCACTGGAAGCCATGAGCAGCGATTCTAGGATTAGGTCCTCATCAATTCCCTGGTCTCTGTGGAGAGACTTGCTTTTGAACTGTACTGTACTGTACTGTCGATTGTCTATGGGCACCTTGGGTGTTGCATGTGATGTGTGAGTGGGGGGGCGGGGCATGTCTGCCGGGATCGGGGGGGGGGGGGGGGGGGGGGACAATACGGGACAATAGTAGGATCCCTGTCCCAGGTGGGGTCAACAACAGGTCACATCATGTTAGTCTGGAGTCACACAGAGGCCAAACGTACGCACACACACACACACACGCACGCACACACACACACACACACCTTCAACACTATTCTTTCAAAATACTCAAGTTGTATATTGTATCGTATTGTGAATAAAAGTCTACAAATATTAAACACTATTGTAAAACCTCCTAGGTATAGAGGTGTCTTACAGCACTAAAGCTGCAAAAAAAAAACACGACAAAAATAACAGTATTCTATCCCTATTATGTCTTTATGTAGCGTGATGTGTTAAGCTTTCTCACTCCCCGCTGTAAAGCCCAATTCCCCATGAGGGACGATAAAGTATTAAAGTGAATAAAAGCCTGTCCAATTGATGGCGACATTCACTGTGTAGTCTTTGGTCTCGATCATGTGTTGGTCATGATGCCGGAATCTGCCGCCTCGTCCTCTGCTGCCGCAAATCATCTGAATGGATGGAAATGCTTCTACTTTTCCTTTCATTTGTCACTATTTCATCTCGCTCGCTTTTCCCGTTCCCGTTCCTCGTTCTCATTCTCACTTTCTTTCTCTTTCTCTGTCCTTTTGGATTTTCTGTGTGTGTGTGTGTGTGTGTGTTTCTATTCTGGAGTTAATTGTATCCAAATTGCTGCTTATTTTTTTGCTCTTTAATCCTTTCTGTCCCTTTCCTGTTCGTTCCCTTTCCTCCCGGCCCCCCCTGACAGTGTGGACCTCTCATTTCCTCTCTCTCTCTCTCTCTCTCTCTCTCTCTTCCTCCTCATTTTCACTTTGTCATCTCCGACGGTGTCACCTCCCTCCCTCCTCTCCTCTCCTCCCCTCTGCTCCTTACGCTTTGTTCTCAGTCATTTGCTCTTTCCTTCTCGTTCCCTCCCTATTTCCTCGTTCGCTCTCTCTGCGTTAACTCCTCCCCCATCTTCTTCTCTTCTCTTCTCATATTCTCTCATTTCCTTCGTTTTAGAATCCGGGTGCAATACATGTTTCCTTTGAAACTGTTTCTTTGGTTGGCTGCTGTCTATCATCTTCTGCTTTTATCTCCCTGGCTTGTCTGTCTGTCTCTATATCTGTCCCTCTGTCTGTCTGCCTCTGTCTCGATATCTATCTGATGTTTGGCTCCAGATGTAATCTTGATGTTCTGGTGGGAGCCATCTCTCGACCACAATGCCAGATCTAAAGGTGTGTGTGTGTGTGTGTGTGTGTGTGTGTGAATACACTGCAATTCTATTGGTGCTGCAAACCTACTCAGGTTAGCAACGTGGTCTGGGATTGGGCATCTGACGGGCACGACGACCCTGTTCCTGTGCAGTACAACGGAGCCATACACTTCATTGCCAACGTACACCCAAACACACACACACCCGCAAACACACACACACACACACACACACACACACACACACACACACACACACACACACACACACATACACACACACACACACACAAACACACATACACACACACACACACACACACACACTCTCTCTCTCTCTCTCTCTCTCTTTCATTCAGTAACCCCCCTTTCTCTCTCTCTGTCTCCCCCATCCCTCCCCCCTCTCTCTCTCTCTCTCTCTCTCTCTCTCTCTCTCTCTCTCTCTCTCTCTCTGTCTCTCCCCCCCTCTCTCTCTTCATATCTGAGTGCCTCCTCACCATCTCTCTCCCATTGATTCTGTTATCTCTGCCTCACACATGGATCCCCCCATTGTGAGATAGCGCTTTATCACACACACACACACACACACACACACACACACACACACACACACAACATACACACACACCCACACACACACACACACACACACACACACACACACACGCACACACACACGCACCGTCCTGTCCCATCGCATTAATTGGTCCAGATGGGTTTCCAGAACTATGATGGAAACCAGTTAGAAGGCTAATGAATGGCCCAGCACCCCCCAGCCCCTTCCATCTCCCCCTCCGCTGTCTCTCCTGCTCTCACTGCCCGTCATACTGGAGGAGAGAGACATCTCGTAAAACACAGAGAAATCTCTCTCCCTCTCTCTCTTTCTCTCTCTCTTCATTTCCACACACACACACACGCACGCACACACACACACACACACACACACACACACACACACGCACGCACACACACACAGACACATTGACAATCCCCAATTAAATACAAAGTATCCACCTGGTAGACATCTTCATTTTTGTGTAAATGGAAACCTCAGGTTGAATTGTTAATATATTTAGACAGAATAATGTTGTTTGTTCATTATTAATATAGCCATGCTATGGTTACCATTTCAATGGCTTTCATTGACTGTAAGTCAAGTAGTGTGTGATACATGCATAGATTAAGAGTCAGGGCGTTTACTCCACTTTAATTTATATTTGAGTTATTAATGCATAACTGCATTACCATTAACAGGTTGTTTGCTACAATGCATTTCTGAGTCATCGGGTCTGAAACTATGAAATGTATCATGTCAATACGTTTTAAATGGGAATGGTAAGAATGCTAAAGATGTATCTTAAAGTATGTGTGAGGTGTCTCTTTATTCTATTACATTGTTAAAATAATACTTTTGCAACGCGTACTAACATAACTATGGCTGAGCGCAGCCTGAAATAGGCTCCTTAAAATAAAGTTTAAACTAATCATCCACGTCATTCACTCTTCCATGTCTTCTTAAATGTTTAGATTGAACAAATTATATAAACTTCAGAAAAGTAATCGTAAAAACAATAAAGCCTATTGCTTGATTTACTTTTGTTTTCTCGGATATGTATATATAATTAATATGATTATTATTATTAGTTTTCATTTGGAAACAGTCAGAGTGGAGTGGCATTAGTTTGTGTGTGTTTGCAATGAATACAAACTTAAAATTGTTTTACATGAAGCATTAAGTTTGTTATGTGAAGCAACCGGTGTGCGTGTGTCAGTTGGCTGATTGTATTGGTGTTGATGTGTGACTGCGTACTTGTGTGTGTGTGTGTGTGTGTGTGTGTGTGTGTGTGTGTGTGTGTTTGTGTGTGTGTGTGTGTGTGTGTGTGTGTGTGTGCTGTTATTTCAGTCGGTTTGCCTAGCAAAGCATAGTGCGTGGCAAACTAACCTCCACATCAGACTTCAGAATCTGAATCAGAATCTGAATCAGAATCAGCTTTATTTGCCTTAGTTTTAAGGAATGTGCTATTGTGAAATTGGTGCAAACATTGAACATTAAAGAGTAATAGTGAAGAAATTCAAAAATAATCCCAAAATAAAAAAAATATACGTATCCTATATAAAAAATATATATAACAAAAATAAGCAATAAAAATGTGCAATTTAAAGAAAAGAAAAGATGTGTGTTAATGCAACGCATTAGTGTCCATGGGGGGTGGGAGTCAGTGAGGTTAAACGTTAATATAATGTGTAGCATAGTGACCATAGGGGGCGGGAGTCAGCAGGGGTCCCGGGTCTCGTTAATGAGGCCAGTTGCCTGTTCTTGTGGTGTGAGCTTTTGGTTCTTGGTTCTGTTTTTTTAATTCAAACATATAGTTTAACCTGACCCGCGACCGTGTGGTGTGGGTGGTGTGTGTGGTGTGCGTGTGAAGCGATGTGTGTGTGTGTGTGTGTGTGTGCGGGGTGCGGCGGTGCTGGTGTGCAATGTGGTGTGTGTGTGTGTGTGTTCTCCAAACTCACTCCACTCCACTCCTCTCCATCCCTGGCTGTCACCACGGTGACCACAACTTCACCTCTCACTCATTTCTCACCCCACTTCTCTCTCTTTTTGGGATGAATTCCTCATGTGTGCTCTGCTGGCTTTTTCTTTAATATTCCCCTCTCCTCTCTCACCTCTATCTCACCTCTCTCTCCCCCACCTCTCTCACTCCCTTTACCTTCCACTCCTTGCTGACTCCCCCCCTGTATGTTTCCCATATCTATACCCCAAATATCCCCTAGATATTTCCTATCCCCATTCTTTGTTATATAGACATTCTAGTCCCTTATTTCCTCTATCTGCCTCTCTCTCTGTCTCCTCGGTCTCTGCCTCTCTCTCTCTCTCTCTCTCTCTCTCACTGTCTCTGTCTCGCTCTCTCTCTCACTCTGTCTCTCTCTACCTCTCTCTCTCACTGTCTCTCCCTCTCTCTCTCTGTCTCTCTCTCTCTCTCTCTCTCTCTCTCTCTCTCTCTCTCTCTCTCCCTCTCTCTCTCTCTCTCTCTCTCTCCCCTCTCTCTCTCCACTCTCTCTCTCTCTCTCTCTCCTCCTCTCTGCTCTCCTCTCTCTCTCTCTCTCTCTACCAGATCTTGAGTCCCCACGTGCCTGTGCTGGTGGGTTACCTTGCTCCAATGACACACACACACACACCGCCAAACGCACGCACGCACACACGCACACACACACACACACACGCACACACACACACACACACACGCACACACATGCACACGCACACACTTACAGAACACAAACACAGCGGCCAGCGGAACCCGACGTGGCACAAAAGAACGTTCTGTCATTCCGAGGAGATTACATGGCGAGGTTACACGGCGAGGCGGAGCGCTCAGGTGACTATAATAGAACGGAGAGGCCCACAGAAACAACAAAACAACCCTGGAACATGTATGAGTGCAGAAGACACATACATGCACACACACACACACACACGAGATGGACACTCTAAATATAGTACCCGAGTGCTTAGTCACTGTTCTATATGTTTATATAGACACACACACACATGCAGATATGCCGGCAGACACACAGGCTTTTCCTGCTGTTTGTTCACCGGAAAGGACGTTCATTTTTCACCTGTCGGAAAACGTGGAAGCCATTGTTAAGGAGAGACGACAGACAGAGAGAGAGAGAAGAGAGAGAGAGAGAGAGAGAGAGGGAGTGTGAGAGAGCGAGAGAGAGAGAGAGAGAGAGAGGGAGAGAAAGAGAGACAGTGGGAGGGAGAGAGGTATTTTCCAATCTGCAGCACCAGTCATTTCCCCATGCTGTGCGCGCCGTACAAATCACTCCCCCCCCCCCCCCCCCCCCCCCCCCCCCCCCCCCCCCCCCCCCGCCCCAGCAGACAGATGAAGGCGGGCGCTGCTGTGTGCTGCTGTAATGGATCCAGGGTCCGGCGCCACGCAGAACCGCTGCCTCCCCCGGAGCAGCAGCTCAGGGTCTTCATACCTGCGGACCCCGCCGGGTCGTGGACGCCCGCTCCGGCCCAGCGGGAACGCCACTTTATTAAACTCCTGTTACCCTCCTCCTCCCCCCGTCGCGCCTCCTCCCTCCTCGCCACGCACGCACACACACACACACACACACACACACACACACACACACACACACACACACACACACACACACACATGGGAGTGCATACATGCAGAAGGACACACCCACACGCACAAACACAGGAGCGCAGGAGCACACACACACACACACACACACACACATGGGAGTGTGTACACACGAGCATACACACGAGATACATACCCGCGGGAGCGCGCCACCAGGCAGACCACGTAATACAGCAAACGAGGAGCGTACAACAGGAGTGCTATACCCGCGGGAGCGCGCACAACTCTCGCGCGAAGCACGCAACACGACATGCACGCACGACACATGGCCGCACCACCCCACGATGCACTACTCAATGCACTAGTATCAATGCAGCAGTTATGCACATACACACACATCAGCGGCGCACAGACAATACCGGAAAGCATGCGCACACAACAACACTCAGGACAATATAGCAGACATATACAACACTAC
>PIJE02003228.1:24686-37186 GCA_002895965.2 Coryphaenoides rupestris | reverse complement strand
GCTAAGTGTGGAGGTGTCCCTGAGCAAGACACCACCTAACCCTACCTGCTCCTGACGTGTTGGTTGTTACCTTGCATGGTTGGCACCGCCGTCGGTGTATGAATGGTGAATGTGAGGCAATACTGTAGCGCTTTCTATAAAAGCGCTTTATATAAATCACAATGATGATGATGATGATGATCACAATCACCAACAACAACAGTTGTATGGAAGCTTCCGGGACAGGGGCGGTCTGTGAATGTGTCGCTGTGTTATTAAAGGGTAACTGAATTGTGTGTCTGATCTTCCCAGTTCCCACCTCCCTCTTCCTCACTCCTGAATCCCCGCTCCCTCAGCTGTCACCCGTCAACTGTCACTTTTTGTTTTTAATCGCTTTCCTTTTGAGTTTCTCCTCGTCGGTGTTATTCGAGGGCGGAAATTACAACGCCCCCGCGAAACGGGAAAGACAAACACATAAAAGAACACGTGTGAAGTTTCGCCTTTTTATCCGTCAGTCACTGCTCCTCTTCAGACAGCGACATCAACACGAGAGGAAGAGTTTCCCCCGAGTGTGTTTCGTCTTTTATGTGACGTGTGACCAGTCCCAGCAGGAGCCTCTACAAAGTGAGCGATCGAGGTGGGATACCAATCTGATGCACCAGATTGCACCACATACCAGTTCTAATCCCTATTGATATACTACAACCACCACGTCCCATTCACTCCGCCTAACCGCCACCATTTGACCTCTGACCTTGTTCCTGCGGAAGTGGTACACGAGCAGCATGCAGGCCAGGCACAGGGCCAGCGCCAGGCCCTGGGAGGAGGCGACGGTCAGCCGCAGGGTCCCGTCCCCCCGGGCCAGGCAGGGCGTGTCGTCGCGGCAATAGGTGCAGCCCTCGCGGCACGGCAGGCACCGGCTGTCGGAGCCATCCGGGGAGGAGAGACCCTCGCGGTGGGCGGGCCGCGGCGGGGGGCCCCCCGGTGGCGGCTCCTGGTCTCCTCCTGGTGGGGGTGGGGGGGGGAGAGATGGAGGGATGGAGAGACGGGAGGGATGGGGGCGTGGAGGAAGGAGCGTGATGGACATGTACAGACAGAGACGTATAGACGTATGGATCGGTGGTTGGGTTGGGCAGGCGGACACACACATATAATACACACACACACACACACACACACACACACACACATATACACACACACACACACACACACACACACACACACACACATACACATATACACACACACACACACACACACACACACACACACACATTTACACACACACACACTCAGATGGATAGAAAATCAATGTAGAAACGCGAGTGTGCAAATGGACAGATGGGTAGAGGCGGGTGGACGGACATACAGACAGACAGACAGATGAACAGACAGCCAGGGAGGAAGGCACACAGGCAGACAGACAGACAGACAGACAGACAGATGAATGGGCAAACAGAGGCAGACATCCTAATATTAATATTGTACTTTCTTTTTTCATTGTAATTTCTTCATAATTTCTTTAAAATTGCTATACTGCCTTTTATATATTTTTTGGATTTCTCATTCCTGCTGGTCTTTTTCACTGTAAATATTCAGATACTGATCCCTCCAATTCAAGTTATCTTTCGTATTCTTTTGCACATTCCGCTGAGCATCGCCACTTTTAATTTCACTGCATATCCTGTATGTGTATGTGACGAATAAAGTTATTGAATCTTGAATCCATACATTATTATATTGTACCGCTAGAGTATAAAGTACTGCAATGTATAAACTGGTTCCATACGCGCCTGGTGAAACGACTGCGGTCGGCCATATTTATTCTGTTAAATAAACAACAACGGAAAAGTCGGACCGTTGACGTTGTTGGTCCGGAATTTACGCTCGACGTTGCTCCGATTCGGGATCAACGAATAGTCTGAATAGCTGTTTACGGAAACAGAGTCCATGTTGCTGCACGTACGAGTATGAGTATAAGTACCATTATGAGTACGAGTACGTAGCCCAGCGAGACCAGTCCTCCTTAAGCAGTGGGGGGGGGGGGGGGGGGGGTGTAATGAGGACACGATTGAAGCCATCTTGAGATTTGATCACGCAAGGAGCTCTGCTCATGACAACGACACCATCATTTATTCATCCATTTTGTGTGTGTGTGTGTGTGTGTGGCAGTGCTTCTATTTTCTGTGTTGTTAATGCTCCAGTTTTCTCTCCACGTCCACGGCTACGGAGCTAGCACGCGGGCGGCTGCCCTGCAACAACATACCTCTGGGTCGGCCTGTAGGTCGTCAGCATGTCCCGGGCACAGCAGGAATGCTACGCTAATGTAATGTTATGCTGAGGTTGCGATTTTATCTAATTACCCAGACGTGAAATGAAAAATAATGTTTTATTTGCTTTTGTTTGTGTGGGAATTAGTGGAATGTGTGTGTGTGTTTGGTGGCTGGCTTAATTGGCCTCACCTGGCCCAGTTAGAGTCTTGGGTGGGTGGGGCTACAGCCTCACCTGGCCCAGTTAGAGTCTGGGGAGGTGGGGATGCACACCTGTGGTGCATTGGCTAATCAGTGCCAGCAGGTTAGGGTCAGCCACAGCACACACACACTCGAAGAGAGAGAGAGAGAGAGAGAGAGAGAGAGAGAGAGAGAGAGAGAGAGAGCGACTAAGCGCTAGCATTTACCATTTGCTGCAAACTTTACAATAAACCGGACTTCTAGCCACATCCTGCCTGTGTCCTTGGAGGAGCCCTGAACTTTGCCACAATGCCACATGTGTGGCTTTAGTTGGCAAATGCTCTCTCGAGTGTGTGTGTGCTGGTGGCTGACTTAACCTGTGGTGCACTGATTGCCCAACGCACCACAGGCTTGCAGCCCCACACACCCTCCAGACTCTAACTGGGCCAGGTGAGGCCAATAAAGCCAGCCAGCCACCAACCACATGCATACATTATTCCCATATCCCCATTTTGCCCGATCATGAATGGACCAATAATTGATTAACTTGTGGCAGTGATTGAATCATTGAAACATTGGCTAATTTAACTTTTTCTCTCTGTCTCAGTGCAGCAAAAAGTTTAGTCTCATAATCTATCTTACTTACCTAATCTGTCTGCCTGCCTGCCTGCCTGCCTGTCTGTCTGTCTGCCTGCCTGCCTTTCTGTCTGTCTGTCTGTCTGCCTAAAAAGTAGCACAAGATTAAATAAACTCACTTTCACGCCACTGTATATTTGCCAAGTTATTTAAATATAGGCTTTTAAGAGTATTCCCCTCCGGCCGGGCACGGGGGGATGTTTGAACACAGCTCGGTCGTCTGATGCCAACGGGGGAGACGTTTTAACGGCTGCCTCACTGGTGGGCTTCAACTGCCAATTTCCGGGAGCGCCGCACCAACATCGCCACCCCGGAGAAAAAAATGAAATGGTTCGATCCAGCCAGTAAACATACGCAGTTAGTGTGACGATCAGCAGTTATGATCAGCTAATTGGATGCAATTATGCATATATACAGTATATACATGTATATGTGGTCCATTCTCACATATATATCGATATCTATATATAGACATCTATATATATAATTATAGATATAATTATAAAATGAATATATCATATAATTGTATATATATATATGATGTATACATGATTCGCCAATTAGCTGATCATAACTGCTCTTCACGAATTCCGCTATTTATTTTCTACTGTCTCCTAAGTCGGTCCAACTTTCTGATCATCCTTTGAGTGTTGCTAGGTAACAGCCCTGAATCCCGTCCACGTGTGTTTGGTGAGGGAGGAGGCAGCTTCGGGGCTAACCGGCAGCTTCGGTGGAAACCAGGGTCACCTGCGTCCGCCATCTATCTAATAAAAGAGATGGTATATCTATATATATATATATATACAGTATATATATATGTAAATTAATAATGACAGGTTTTTGCATGTTGTCTATGAAGAACCATGGGCCATTAGTAGACAAGGATCATTGCGCTGAATCTCAATAAGGCGGCTCTGGCTGTTTTGCATATCGCTCTCCCCCCTTCCCACCTTCCCTCCCTCCCTCCCTCTCCCTCCCTCCCTCTCCTCCCTTCCTCCTCCCTCCCTCACCCTTCCCCTTGAGGATCGGTGTTGTCAGGGAATTAGGGTACGATGCCACCGCAGATTGGCTAGCCGTTCTCTGGCTGTCGTTTTTGTCTCTCGTAGCGGTCGGCCCTACTTTCTGCCCCGGGATACTTCTACTGTGTTTGCGCCTCGGCAAAGGTGTCTGTGCAGGCAACTGAAATACAGATTTCCACCTCTGCATTCATAGTTTGTAATTGGGCCTCTTCTTCATAGCTGTTTTCTCTTCTTTCCCGTTAGGTATGTGTGTACTAGACTACTACGAGTGCTTTGTAAATTGAAGTGTATAGAAAAGAATTCTAAGCTAAGTGACATTCTAATCGTTAGTTTGCACTGTTCACTTCCTGGTTGGCTCTATTTCGGCTGCTACCGGGTCCACTTCCTGTACGCTTTGGGTTATCCACTTCCTGTGTCGTGTCACGTGACCCACCTGTCAGTCCGTTGAGCGCCACGCGGTTCGGGTGGTAGAAGCCCCTCCTGCACTGGCACGTGTACTTGTCCAACACAAACCCATGGCCCGCGACGGGAACACACTGGAGGGGAGAGAGAGAGAGACAGAGACACAGAGAGAGAGAGAGAGAGAGAGAGAGACAGGGAGACAGAGAGAGAGAGAGAGAGAGAGAGAGAGAGAGAGAGAGAGAGAGAGAGAGAGAGAGAGAGAGAGACAGAGAGAGAGAGAGAGAGAGAGAGAGAGAGAGAGAGAGAGAGAGAGAGAGAGAGAGAGAGAGAGAGAGAGAGAGAGAGAGAGAGAGAGAGAGAGAGAGAGAGAGAGAGAGAGAGAGAGAGAGAGAGAGAGAGAGAGAGAGAGAGACAGGGAGACAGAGAGAGGAATACAGATTAGAAGTCGTATCCACTCCATCATAGTCTAGAAAGGTTCTATACACCAGACAGACAGAGACAGAGATACGGTGGAGTGTGTGTGTGGTTGGCGGCCGGTTCAAGCTGCCTCACCTGGCCCAGTTGGAGTCTGGGGTGTTGGGTGTGGCTGCATGCCCGCGGTGCATCGACCAATCAGTGCACACGGGTTAACCCTGCCACACCATCACCACAAACACTCAGGACAGCGCTAGCATGCTAGCTTCTTAGCACCTGTCATTCTGCAATAAACTGTATTATTCGACAGTCAATGGATTGCATTTATATATCACGCTTTCATCCAAAGTGCTTCACAGTATTGCCTCACATTCACCCATTCATACACCGACGGCGGTGCCGACCATGCAAGGTAACAACCAACACGTCAGGAGCAGGTAGGGTTAGGTGGTGTCTTGCTCAGGGACACCTCCACACTTAGCTAGGAGGAGCAGGTAGGGTTAGGTGGTGTCTTGCTCAGGGACACCTCCACACTTAGCTAGGAGGAGCAGGTAGGGTTAGGTGGTGTCTTGCTCAGGGACACCTCCACACTTAGCTAGGAGGAGCAGGTAGGGTTAGGTGGTGTCTTGCTCAGGGACACCTCCACACTTAGCTAGGAGGAGCAGGTAGGGTTAGGTGGTGTCTTGCTCAGGGACACCTCCACACTTAGCTAGGAGGAGCAGGTAGGGTTAGCTGGTGTCTTGCTCAGGGACACCTCGACACTTAGCTAGGAGGCGGAGGAGCCCCGGGGATCGAACCAGCAACCTTCCTGTTGCCAGACAACCCGCTCTTATAATACCTCCTGAGCTACTGCTACCCCAACATCAACTGCCTGTGTCCTTATATTGGAAGAGCACTGGAAAGCCACTTTAATGCGGCGTGTAGCAGTGAGCTAAATGCTACACATACATACATACATACATACTAAATACCTAGCGACTACTTATCTAGATACATACTGTATATAGCTAGATACACAGAGAAACAGGAATAGAGAGAGACACACTGACACATTGTGTGTTCAACCACACATCTCTCTCTCTTCTTTGTGTTGCGGGGAGTGTGGGTGTGTGCTGTGCAGAGGGGTGATGGTGGTGGTGGTGGTGGTGATGGTGGTGGCGGTGGTGGCGGCGGCGGTGGTGGTGTGTGCGAGCCAATGAGACGCCGGCAGAGAGGTGTTATGGTGTGAATCTCAAACGGTGTTTCAAGACACCGAGGCAGCGTGATGACGGAGAGACGGCATCGGGGCTGTTGTGCTGTTCGAGGTACGGGAACATAAAGCAGACAGCTGACTCTAACTCACTGGGCTTAACGTTGTGCATCACGATTCCGGCTGGGCGGAGGGTGTCGGCCGGGCCGGAAGTTGCACCCCACATTGTGCGGCCGCGGGTTGCGACCTACTAATGTTCGACGTCTGTTGATGTCTATTCTACTTGTTCTGTCTTTCTTTTGTAGGGTATACGGGTAGTGTTGATCCCTATTTTGGGTTTTTTGGTTTTTATGTGTCGGCCGACAAGCCCGAGTTTTCTAGCGACTTTTATCTTTAAGAATATGAAGTTCGCCCTCCTCTACTATCAGTTCGTATCCATTCTATCAGCTGACACCCGGGTAGTGAGGTGGTCGGCGGTGGTGGTGTGTGCGAGCCAATGAGACGCCGGCAGAGAGGTGTTATGGTGTGAATCTCAAACGGTGTTTCAAGACACCGAGGCAGCGTGATGACGGAGAGACGGCATCGGGGCTGTTGTGCTGTTCAAGGTACGGGAACATAAAGCAGACAGCTGACTCTAACTCACTGGGCTTAACGTTTGCTGTTAGCTTCAACTAACTACCACAGTGATGTATTGCTGTCTCTCCTTCAACAAATGTACTCTTTGTAAGTCGCTTTGGATAAAAGCGTCTGACAAATGCCCTAAATGTAAATGGAAATGGAAATACAACGCTGTGGTACATAAAGATAAGAATAGAGCAGGTTTCAAGCATTCATAATTGCAAGGTTAATAGAACGAGTTTCATAATTGCTAGGTTGCCTGCATAATAGCTGGGATAAGAGCAGAAGTGACATTCTGAGTGCATTACCAACATCTAAGAACATACAATATGCTAGACAATGCTAAGTACTATTAATATGTTGAGGTTGCTGAGGGTTAAAGCGTGCGTCACTGAGACGGGAAGGTTGCCTCCTGTCAGCAAATAGGCGGCGTCACTGAGACGGGACATCGCCTCCTGTCACTTCATCGGCTTAGGCGCCGTACCGCCACCAAAGCTGTTTTTAGGTCGGGGTTCTTTTTAGCGTAGATTTAGCAAATAATGACGGTTTTAGCTCGGAAGGTTAGCTCCTTTTCAGTGGTGTCGTTCTTGTACAACATAGGATAAGATAAGATAAGATAAGATAAAACTCGGTGTCTGCTGCTCTATCTTGCGCACCCGAATATCCCATCAGCGTGTATCTGTCCCCATACTCTCTCTGTCCGGTACCAATCTGACTCATTACTTACATCGGCGATTGTCCTATCAACACTTACACAATGTGAATTACACCGACGTGCGTCTGCGCGCTCCCTCTCGAGTGACAAGAGTCCTCAACGACATAGCAGCTACCGCCAGATCAGTATGATAATATCTCAGTGATACTATATGAGATCTTCTCTTAATAAGCCATAAGCAAGTAGTCGCCCGCATACGGAAACTAACGTGGTCATGAATGTTGATCTTGACCGACAAGGAGAGTAAGCTCTGCACCTATATGTTGACAAAACGCTAAATCAAGAACTCCTCATGTCTGCATAAGAGTCCAAGAACTACGCTATCTGATAGGAGCTCGAGAGCACTCGGTGCATATGAAACAACCTACCTTCTTCGCTATCGCCCGCTCTCACCGTACCAAGCGCAGAACCACTTGCGGCTTTGCCAGTGGTTGCTCGAAAACACAAAAAAAAACTGAAAAAACCAAAAAATGAATAAAACTAAAATAGAATAAAAACAATAGAAGTGTATACGCCTAATAGTATAACAACACATCGAAAAAATATTTGTTGTTTCGGGTACGTATTTGATATTGTTTCAGGGATATGTTTCTATATTTTTTTGGGTATATTTTTGATGTTGTGTTGATATATTCATGAAGTTGTTTTGCGTGTGTGTTTGATTTCTTCTGTTGAAGCGTTCAGCGGTGAAAGGGATTCGCTGTGTTTCATGTCAGCCTCATCTCTCTCACTTCAATGGAGAGGAAAGAGGGAGACGGCGAGAGACCAAGAACCCAATCAAACAGAAAACGACGAGGAGGATTCCTTCCTAAAGACGGATGCAGGCGCCCGACTTGCAGTCACCTTAATAGTGTACTGCGTGGATGAATCCAGTGATGGATCAATGACCAGACAACCAGACAACCATCAGATGGATCCGGCTGAATGTTATGCTGAAAATATTTTTCTTCTTGACCGTTGGTGTCGACAACTGTTTTTTGCTTTCCACATCTCAGGACACAAAAGTATTTCAACCTACTTTGTGTCCAAATACCAGAACACGCATATATATGTATAAAATATATATAACACAAAGTATTAAACTATTGTGTCCAAATATACCAGAACACGCATATATATGTATAAAATATATATATATATATATAAAATAATGTATCCACATCTACATGAAATGTCTTTCCAATCAAATTTCTGTTATATATAGTTGACATATGCTAGCTTCAGAGGATAAAAGCTATACCTCTGCATTAGCTCTGCATTACCTTAGAGGCTAACCCTCTGTATTACCTTAGAGGCTAACCCTCTGCATTACCTTAGAGGCTAACCCTCTGTATTACCTTAGAGGCTAACCCTCTGTATTACCTTAGAGGCTAACCCTCTGTATTACCTTAGAGGCTAACCCTCTGTATTACCTTAAAGGCTAACCCTCTGTATTACCTTAGAGGCTAACCCTTTCTGTAACTTAAAATCTTTAGGCGAAGCCCAATACCTACCCTGCGTGCGTCTTACGTCTATTGACAGGTCAATCGTGGCGATACCTACCCTTGCTGTGCTCTAGCAATCCATATGCAGTTGTACCCTATAGAGGCGCCTCAACCCTCTGGATTACCTTTAGAGGCTACAACCCCTCTGTATTTACCCTTTTAATAACAATTAACAAGCCGCATTAAACCAAGCTCCATCACTGACCCCTTGATTAGTCGGGCCATCGCTTAACGATACTGTGTACGCCACGTAAATCCTTCGCGTCGTTCATCTTCTGGTGGAGCGAATTACCATAAGCCACCGACTAACTGCGCGTCAAGTCTGCATTTATGATAACGGACGTTCTCCACTTCACGTCATTTGTCCCTGCCCCAGACCTTACCTTCATTACATTGACTCATCCTGTTCTTCACCATCTCACAGACACGCTTGTAGAAGTTCTCGTTAAGGTTTATGTCAGGACCTCACCTCGAAGTAGGGTCTAAATGCCTGCGCGACCGTGCATTGGCTCCGACTCTAGCATGGGATCCCACGGGACGTGCATGATCTCTCCTTAAGCTGCCGGCGTCGGCACCCAATGAAGGCATTAATGTGCGTGTGGATCATACGACGACGGATAAGCGTTGACCGATGATGCTCATCACATAGTGTGTTGGGCAAGGACTATGCGGCTTTCAGACCACCGCACCCTGTTCTTTGCTTACTCTCACACGCCGCTCTGTGCCACGTCGTTATAGTTTACAATCACACAGACACACACATGCACCACACAGACTATGCACGTCTGCTCACCTCAAGATACAATCCACCGCACACACACACACACACACACACACACACACATACACACGCACAACACACACACGCCACACCACATCCACACACACACACACAACACACACAAAACATACACACACACACACACAATACACACACACACACACACACACACACACAACACATACACACACACACAAACTCATACACACACACACACACACACACACACACTCACACACAAATCACAACACACACACACACACACACACACACACACACACTCACTCACTACACAACACACAACATACTGCCCACTCAAGTACACACAGCCCGCCCACAGAGCACACAGATATGTTTATGACATTCAGACTTTTCACTAGAATTCTAGAATTCTCATGTCTAGGCTAATTAATTGATCGTCACAATCTCACACTACTTTAAACATGTTTGACTTTAATGGAGTCCTTTATCTTGCAGTGTAGCTTGACTTTATTCTGGTCTCTGTTTTTTTGCCTCACTTTTGTTACCAGTCTTTGCATTCAACTATAGTTTATCTTCTTCGCTATACTTACGTGTTTACCAGACTACGCTACATCAACACTAAACTCTTTGACTACTACTTCAACCCAGACGTATCACAGTATCGACACGCGACTTACGTGCCGGACCACCCATCGTATAACTCAGTTACCTGTACTTCCATACAATACACTCCATCCAACGCACATCTGACTGTCTGCCGACTCTACCCCTGAAACGACCTCTCTTCATCAGTACATGCCTATAATTTCTATCTTAAGCTACTATTCCGCACACAATGAGAGGTATGACATTCATACTATTCTAGAATCTTTTAGGCTAATTAATGATCAATTTTAATGCGCTTATGAGTCTTATTGCCTCACTTTGTATCGTTTTGATTATCTTCTTGTTATTTTAGTTTCATGTTTGGTCTAATTGTGTGTCTATTGTATCATTGTGTCCTCATAACTCTTCATTCATCCCCAACATGAACGTCGGAGAGAGGGAAAGAGAGAGAGAGAAAGATTGGAAGAAAGAATGGAAGGCAGGGGAAAAGGGAAGGGAGGAATGAAAGAAATGAAAAATAACACAATGAAAGTGAAGAAGGAAGGAAACAATGAAACAAGAATGAAAAAAGGAATGAAAGAAAATGAGAGAAATAAAGAATGAAGAAAGAATCAAAGTAAAGCAGAGAGAAAGAGAGGGAGCGAGAGGGAGAGAGAGAGGGAGAGAGAGAGAGAGAGACAGAGAGAGAGAGCGAGAGGGGGGTGAGAGAGAAAGAGATAGAGAGGGGTGAGAGAGAGAGGTAGAGAGAGAGGGGAAGAGCGAGAGAGAGAGAGGGAGAGAGAGAGAGAGAGAGGGAGAGAGAGCGAGAGGGAGAGAGAGGGGGGGTCTAGAGTATTAATAACATATCAGATCCGGCCAACAGCAGGGGGCTGCATGTGTTTCGTTGGCAGCGGAAAATGCAAATGGAGGAGGAAAATGATTCTGATCATCAGCATCCTCAACACACACACACACACACACACACACATACACACACCTTCAAGCATGTTCAACGAGACACACATATACATACACAGATACATGCATATTCATACTCAGCTAGGAGCTCATTAAACACACAGGCGCACACACACACGCACACACACACACACTGATATATGCATATGCACATGCATACATACACACACAGGCTATCTAGTGCTGGAGGTTTCATTAGGCTGGAGTCCCACTGAGGGCTGAGGGATGCAGTAAGATAATTATCTTTATTTACCTCTGAGAGTTCCTGTCCTGCTCTCACCAGGTCTGCTGGTGCTGCACTCTCACGTGCACACTCATGCACACTCATGCCACACACACATACACACACATACTGTACATACACATCCACACACGCACACAAACACACACACACACACACATACATACATTCACACATGTTTCTGGCACAAAAGTCCACAAACACACAAGTGCATAAAAAACACACACACACATGCAAGCAGGGACGGAGGGAGGGAAGGAAGGAAGGAAGGAAGGAAGGAGGGAGGGAAGGAAGGAAGGAAGGAAGGAAGGAGGGAGGGAAGGAAGGAAGGAGGGAAGGAAGGAAGGGAGGGAGGGAAGGAGAGAGAGACATACAAGATGACACACAGAGGAAGAGAGCGAGAGAGCGAGAGAGAGAGTAATCTGTGTCCCTTGGAGATCTATAAATACGCTGAAAACATTCAACTCTGAAAGCATTACAACCGCTCCCTCCCCAGAGGCTGGACTCGGCTCGCCTCAGAGGACGACCAGCAAAAAGAAAAATAAGTTAATAAGTTTATAAATAAATAAATAAAAAAACGTCTGGGAAAATAAATCCTCGGCCTCAGCATCCACCCCTCCAGTCTGTCTTGTGGTAGACTTGGGTGTCTTCGGACCCAGAGGTTCTGGGTTGAGACCCCAGTGAAGGACATTCAAAAAGTCGTCTTGGGTAAATCGACTAGATTTAAGATTCACGATTTCTTTATTGCCATATGTAACAAGTACAATGGAATGCTCACTCCCCATTCACTCCTGCAGTATTCTTCTGAACACAAATTCTAAAGCAGCGCGAAACAATTAGTAATAGTACCTAGTAAGTACAGTAAAAAGTACTCTGAAATCGTAAGGTAGAGGGTTTCTGTGATACGTCAGCTTAGCGGGAGAGCGCTATCGTGCTAACGGAGAACATTGGGCCGATGGCTTGTTAATGCAGTTAACGTCGCCTTTTATCGCATTACTCTACAGAACGGCACCCTTGCTCATGT
>PIJE02003228.1:0-22161 GCA_002895965.2 Coryphaenoides rupestris | reverse complement strand
TAATTATAATGATTCGCCAATTAGCTCTGCATCATAACTGCTCTTCACGATTCCGCTATTTATTTTTTACGTCTCCTAAGTCGGTTCCACTTTCTGATCATCCTTTGAGTGTTGCTAGGTAACAGCCCTGAATCCCGTCCACGTGTGTTTGGTGAGCGGAAGGAGCGCAGCTTCGGGGGCTAACCGGCAGCTTCGGTGCGAAAACCAGGGTCACCTGCGTCCGGCCATCTATCTAATAAAAGAATGGTTATATCTATTATATATATATATTACAGTATATATATATGTAAATTAAAATGACAGGTTTTTGCATGTTGTCTATGAAGAACCACGGGCCATTAGTAGACCAAGGATCATTGCGCTGAATCTCAATAAGGGCTCTGGGCTGTTTTGCATATCCTCTCCCTCCTTCCCACCTTCCCCATCCCCCCCCGGCTCCCACCTACCCCACCCCCACCCCCTCCCCCCCCCCCACTCCTCTCTCCTCCCTCCCTCTCCCTTCCCTCCTCCTCCTCCCTCACCCTCCCCTTGAGGATCGGTGTCTGTTGTCAGGGAATTTAGGGTTACAATGCCACCGCAGATTGGGGCTAGCCGTTCTCTGGCTGTCGTTTTTTGTCTCTCGTGCGGTCGGCCCCTACCTTTCTGCCCCGGGGATACTTCTACTGTGTCTGCGCCTCGGTGAGTATTTCAGGCAACCTGAAATCAGTATTTCCACCTCTGCATTCATAGTTGTAAGTTGGGCCTCTTCTTCAAAGCTGTTTTCTCTTCTTCCCGTTAGATATGTGTCTGTACGTAGAACTTTACTACGAGTGCTTTGTAAATTGAAGTGTATTAAAAAAAAAATTCTAAGCTAAGTGACATTCTAATCGTTTTATTTGCACTGTTCACTGTCCTCGTTGCTCTATTTCGGCTGCTACGGCGTCCACTTCCCTGTACGCTTTGGGTTATCCACTTCCTGTCGTCGTGTCACGGACCACCTGTCATCCGTGAGCGCCACGCGGTCCGGGTGGTAGAAGCCCCTCCTGCACCTGGCACGTGTACTTGTCCAACACAACACCCATGGCCCGCGACGGGAACACATGGAGGGGAGAGAGGAGAGAGACCAGAGACAACATGAGAAGAGAGAGAGAGAGACGAGGAGAGAGACAGGAGAGACGAGGAGGAGAACAGGGAGAGAGGAGGAGAGAGAGACAGAGACGACAGAGACACAGAGAGAGAGAGACAGGGACGGAGCGAGGATGAGGAGAGACAGAGACACAGAAGAGAGAGAGAGAGAGAAGAGAGAGAGAGAAGACAGGAGGGAGAGAGAGAGAGAGAGAGACAGAGACAGAGAGAGGAGAGAGAGGAAAGAGACAGAGAGAGAGAGACAGGGAGAGAGAAGAGGAGAGATGAGAGACAGAGACACAGAGAGAGAGAGACAGGAAGAGAGAGAGACGAGAGAGCAGAGACCCACAGAGGAGAGAGAGGAGAGAGAGAGAGAGAGAGAAGAGAGACAGCAGACACAGAGAGAGAGAACATGCGCGGAGAGAGAGAGAGAGAGACAGAGACACCAGAAGGAGAGCAGAGGAGACAGAGAAGACAGGCAGCAGAAGACATGAGAGCAGAGACAGGGAGGGACAGAGAGAGCAATACAGATTTAGAAGTCGTATCCAAAACTCCATCATAGTCTAGCATAGGTGTCTATCACCAGAACAGACGGAGGACAAGAGATACGGTGGAGTGGTGTGTGGTGGCGGGCCGGGTTCAAGCAGCCTCACCTGGCCCAGTTGGAGTCTGGGTGTTGGGTTGCTGCATGCCCGCGGTGCAGCGAACCAATCAGCCTGCACCACAGGTTACCCTGCCCACACCATCAACCACAAACACTCAGGACAGCGCTAGCATGCTAGCTTCTTAGCACCTGTCATCTAGCAAATAAAACTGTATTATTCGACAGTCAATGGATTGCATTTATATATCAATCGCTTTCATTCCAAAGTGCTTCACAGTATTGCCTCACATTCACCATTCACACAGCCGACGGCGGTGTGCCGACCCATGCAACGTAACAACCCAACACGTCTGAGGAGCAGGTTTCTTAAGGTTAGGTAGGTCTGTCTTGCTCGAGGGACCACCTCCACACTTAACTAGAGGAGCACGGTAGGTAGGTTGCATGTCTTGCTCAGGGACACCTCCAACACTTAGCCTAGGACGGAGCAGTAGGGGCTTAGGTTGGTGTCTTGCTCGCAAGGACACCTCGACACGTTAACTAGTAGAGCCAGGGTAGGTTAGCGTGGTGTCTTTGCTCAGGGACACTGTCCACACTCTTAGCTAGAGTAGCAAAGGTTAGGATAGGGTTAGGTGGTGTTCTTGCTCAAGGGACACCTCCACAATTAGCTAGGAGGAGCCAGGTAGGGTTTAGGTGGTGTCTTGCTCAGGGAACACCTCCACACTTAGCTAGGAGGCGGAGGAGCCCCGGGGATCGAAAACCAGCGACCTCCTTGCAAGACAAAAATCCCGCTCTTATAATACCTCCTGAAAGCTACTGCTACCCAACATCAAACTGCCTGTTCCTCTTATATTGGAAAGAGCAACTAGGAAGCCACTTCACTTTTAAATGCGCCGGTGGTTTTGTAGCCAGTGAACCCTCTAAATGGGCTGGCCGCGGCCGGGGGGGAAGTCCGGGCTACACATTTAACATACATACTAAAATACTAGCGACTAACTTATCTACATACATACTTGTACTATGCTAGAATTACCACAGAGAAAAAAACAGGAATAGAGAGAGAACACACTGACACATTGTGTGTTTCAAACCACACATCTCTCTCTCTTCTTTGTGTCGTGGGAGGGTGTGGTGTGTGCTGTGCAGAGGGTGATGGTGGTGGTGGTGGTGGGTGATGGTCGGGTGGCTCGGCGTGGTGGCGGCGGTGGTGTGTGTAGTGCGAGCCAATGAGACGCCGGCCAGAGAGAGTGTTAATGCGTGTGAAATCTCAAACGGTTTGTTTCAAGACACCGAGCAGCGTGGATGACGGAGAGACCGGCATCGTGGATATGCGGGCGGCGCGGTGCGGGGTAGGGCGGGCTGGGCGTCGCGGGGGGACGACGTCGTGCATCACGATTCCGGCTGGGCGGAGGGTGTCGGCCGGGCCGGAAGTTGCACCCCACATTGTGCGGCCGCGGGTTGCGACCTACTAATGTTCGACGTCTGTTGATGTCTATTCTACTTGTTCTGTCTTTCTTTTGTAGGGTATACGGGTAGTGTTGATCCCTATTTTGGGTTTTTTGGTTTTTATGTGTCGGCCGACAAGCCCGAGTTTTCTAGCGACTTTTATCTTTAAGAATATGAAGTTCGCCCTCCTCTACTATCAGTTCGTATCCATTCTATCAGCTGACACCCGGGTAGTGAGGTGGACGGCGCGGCACGGGGCCGGGACGGCGAGGGCCTGTTGTGTCTGCGGGCCTGGCCCGTAGCCTGGCGGTGCAGCACGGTGGCGGGGGCGTGGGCGGGAGGCGGTCACTCCGCGGGCCGGGGCTGTTGTTGCTGTTCACAGTACTGGGAACATTTAAACGGCAGACAGCTGACTCCTAACTCACTTGCGGCTTAACGCTTTGCTGTTAGCTTCAACTAACTACCACAGAATTTATTGGCTGCCTCTCCTTGTCAACAAATGCACCTCTTTGTTTAATCGCTTTGGAATAAAAGCGTCCTGCCAAAATGCCACTAAAGTTACAACTGTAAAGTGTAAAATACAACGCTGTGGTAAGCATTAAAGGTTATAAGAATAGAGCAGCGGGTTTCAAGCATTCATAATTGCAAGGTTTAATATTTAGAAACGAGTTTCATTAATTGCCTAGGTTTGCATTTAATAGCTGAGAAATTAAGAGCAGCAAAGTGTCATTCTGAGTGCCCATTACCCCAACATCTAAGAACATTACACATGATAGACAGAATGCTTCAGTACTATAATATGTTGCAGGTTGCTGAGGGTTTTAAAGCGTGCGTCACTGGGACGGGGACAGGACATCGCCTCCTGTCAGCAGAGAAGGAGAACGGCGCCGGAGAGGTCGTTTTCATCTCACACTTCATCGCTTAGGCGCCGTGCCCCACCGAAGCTGTTTTTAGGTCGGTGTGTGGTGGGGGGTTTGCTTCTTTAGCTCATTTAGCAAATAATGACGGTTTTAGCTCGGAAGGGTGTGGGTCAAGGACTCACCAGATGACTCGCATCAGGAAGCTCGGTGTCTGCTGCTCTATCTTGCGCACCCGAATATCCCATCAGCGTGTATCTGTCCCCATACTCTCTCTGTCCGGTACCAATCTGACTCATTACTTACATCGGCGATTGTCCTATCAACACTTACACAATGTGAATTACACCGACGTGCGTCTGCGCGCTCCCTCTCGAGTGACAAGAGTCCTCAACGACATAGCAGCTACCGCCAGATCAGTATGATAATATCTCAGTGATACTATATGAGATCTTCTCTTAATAAGCCATAAGCAAGTAGTCGCCCGCATACGGAAACTAACGTGGTCATGAATGTTGATCTTGACCGACAAGGAGAGTAAGCTCTGCACCTATATGTTGACAAAACGCTAAATCAAGAACTCCTCATGTCTGCATAAGAGTCCAAGAACTACGCTATCTGATAGGAGCTCGAGAGCACTCGGTGCATATGAAACAACCTACCTTCTTCGCTATCGCCCGCTCTCACCGTACCAAGCGCAGAACCACTTGCGGCTTTGCCAGTGGTTGCTCGAAAACACAAAAAAAAACTGAAAAAACTCTTAAAAAATAGAAATAAAAAACAATAGAATAAATCTTTTAACAAAAACAATAGAAAGTGTAAATACGCCTAATAGCCGTTTATCTAAGACACACACACTCTCCTAAACAAACATTGTAGCTATGGATCTCTCCAACGTCCGGTATCGTATCTTGATATTGTGTCTCAGGGGATAGTGTTTCTATATTTTTACCTTGGGTTTCTATATTTTTCATGTTGGTTGATATATTCCATGAATAGTTGCTATTGCGCATGAGTTTGATATTCCCTTCTGTTGAACGCGTCTTTTCATCGCCGGTTATGCTCCTTTCAGTATGATCACACGGGACGTTTGCTCTGTTGTTTCTCTTCCACCATGTCAGCCTCTCATCTTCTTCTCACATTCCAAGATGGAGAGGAGTGCCCAAGAGGGAGCGGCTGGCGAGGAGACCAAGAAGCCCAATCAAACAGAACTATACGTACGAGGAGGATTTCCTTTCCCTAAAGGACGTCATGCAGGCGGCCCGACGCTTGCAGTCACCTTTAATAGTGTACTGTCGTTGGATGGAAATTCCAGTGCTTGGAATGGCACTGGTTCCAGCGACTCGACCCGAGTGTATACAAGTGACCCCCGAACAATCCCAGTCAGATGGATCCGGACACCTTTTCTATCTGATATGTCTTTGTGAAAATATTTTTCTCTTCTTGATCGCCGTTGGTGGTCGTACGAAGCTAGCTTTTTTTATCTTGCTCTTCCACATCTGCCAGGACACACACAAGAAGTTCATCACTTTGCTATAACCCATCTAACTTTTCGTGTGTTTCCCCAAAATACGCAGTATATAACACGCCGATAACTATCCATAATATATAACATATAGTCAAACATATACTATATTATAAGTATCCACCTACGTATAGTCCCTATCACCTAAATATTTTAAATAATGTATCCACATCTAATGGAAAGTGATCTTTTCCAAAATCAAATTTCCTGTTTATATTATAGTTTGAAACATACAGTGCTAGCGTTCAGAGCGATAAAAAGCGTTCTAACCTCATGCCTGCATTAGCTCTCAAAAAGCTCGCCTTAACCCGTCTGCAATTCTTCACCTTAGAGGCAACCTCTTGCATAAACCCTCTAGAGGGCTAACCCTACTGCATTACCTAAGCTAGCAAGAGCGCTAAACCCTCCCCGTGTCAATTACCTTGAGAGTCAACCCTCATGCTTACCGCTTAGAGGCTAACCCATCTGGATTACCCTTAAAGGCCTAACCCTCCTGACTACCTTTAGAGGTTAGGCTAACCCATCCTGTAACTTAAAATCTTTAGGCGAAGCCCAATACCTACCCTGCGTGCGTCTTACGTCTATTGACAGGTCAATCGTGGCGATACCTACCCTTGCTGTGCTCTAGCAATCCATATGCAGTTGTACCCTATAGAGGCGCCTCAACCCTCTGGATTACCTTTAGAGGCTACAACCCCTCTGTATTTACCCTTTTAATAACAATTAACAAGCCGCATTAAACCAAGCTCCATCACTGACCCCTTGATTAGTCGGGCCATCGCTTAACGATACTGTGTACGCCACGTAAATCCTTCGCGTCGTTCATCTTCTGGTGGAGCGAATTACCATAAGCCACCGACTAACTGCGCGTCAAGTCTGCATTTATGATAACGGACGTTCTCCACTTCACGTCATTTGTCCCTGCCCCAGACCTTACCTTCATTACATTGACTCATCCTGTTCTTCACCATCTCACAGACACGCTTGTAGAAGTTCTCGTTAAGGTTTATGTCAGGACCTCACCTCGAAGTAGGGTCTAAATGCCTGCGCGACCGTGCATTGGCTCCGACTCTAGCATGGGATCCCACGGGACGTGCATGATCTCTCCTTAAGCTGCCGGCGTCGGCACCCAATGAAGGCATTAATGTGCGTGTGGATCATACGACGACGGATAAGCGTTGACCGATGATGCTCATCACATAGTGTGTTGGGCAAGGACTATGCGGCTTTCAGACCACCGCACCCTGTTCTTTGCTTACTCTCACACGCCGCTCTGTGCCACGTCGTTATAGTTTACAATCGCCCTGTGCCCACACATTGTACGTATACGTCTGCTTCCCCTCAAGAATACAATGCTCTGACCGCACAACACTAACACACACCACTGAGCTACACATCTGACAAAATCGTCATCTAAGCAGCACCTATCCCCGCTGCACGACCACATCCACACACACACACACACACAAAACATCAAACATGCACACACACGCGTGCAGCACACAAATACTACACACACACACCACACATTCAGACACCAGACACATGGACACCACACACAAAAACTCATACGACACACACACCACAGCCAAGCACAACGGTTGTCAGAGTCAAAGTAGTCTTCCCCCAGGGGTACCAGCGGACAATCGGCGTACACCACACAGTCAACCAGCACCTCTTACCTTCACCTACAAAAGCCACGAATCCTATAGCTGCGCACCCTGTAATCACTGCCCGCCGGCCAGAGCACATTAGAAGATGAGAGTTTATGACATTCAGACTTTTCACTAGAATTCTAGAATTCTCATGTCTAGGCTAATTAATTGATCGTCACAATCTCACACTACTTTAAACATGTTTGACTTTAATGGAGTCCTTTATCTTGCAGTGTAGCTTGACTTTATTCTGGTCTCTGTTTTTTTGCCTCACTTTTGTTACCAGTCTTTGCATTCAACTATAGTTTATCTTCTTCGCTATACTTACGTGTTTACCAGACTACGCTACATCAACACTAAACTCTTTGACTACTACTTCAACCCAGACGTATCACAGTATCGACACGCGACTTACGTGCCGGACCACCCATCGTATAACTCAGTTACCTGTACTTCCATACAATACACTCCATCCAACGCACATCTGACTGTCTGCCGACTCTACCCCTGAAACGACCTCTCTTCATCAGTACATGCCTATAATTTCTATCTTAAGCTACTATTCCGCACACAATCGCAGGATACAGCTTATCGTCTATCCTATTGCGTACCAGTGACCACACAATCAGGCCCAATCCTCACTAAAGACATCTTCCTCGATGATTAGTATGCGAGGTTGACGCCTCCTCTCTCCAAGTGCTGTTCCACATACGGGTCATTGCCAGTTGGTCTAATTGTGTGTCTATTGTATCATTGTGTCCTCATAACTCTTCATCATCCCAACATGAAACGTCGGAGAGAGGGAAAGACAGAGACGAGAGAAAAATTTTGAAAAAGAAAGAATGGATAGGGAGGGGAAAAGGGAAGGAGAATGTGAATGAAAGAAATGAAAAAAAAAATACACAATGAAAGTGAAGAAGGAAGAAGAACAATGAAACAAAGGGGAATGTGAAAAAAGGAATGAAAGAAAAAATGAGGAGAAATGGAGAAAATAAAGAATGAAGAAAAGAATCAAAAAAGTAAAGCAGAGGAGAAAAGAGAGGAGCGAGAGAGAGGACGAGACGATGAGAGAGACAAGAGAGAGAGAGACAGAGAGAGAGAGCGACGCAGAGGGGGTGACCCAGAGAAAAGAGATAGAGAGAATAGGCGGAAGAGCAGAGGGAGAGAGAGAGGGAGAAGAGAGCGGACAGGAGGGGGAAAGATGAGAGAGAGAGAGAGACAGAGGGGGGGTCTAGAGTATTAATAACATATCCAGATCCGGCCAACAGCAGGGGCTGCATGTGTTCGTTGGCAGCGGGGAGAAATGCAAATGGAGGAGGAAAATGATTCTGATCATCATCATCCTCAAAACACACACACATACACACACACACACACACACAATACACACACCCTTCAAGCATGTTCAACGAGACAGCACATATACATACACAGAACATGCATGATTCATACTCAGCTAGGAGGCTCTTTAAACACACAGGCGCACACACACACGCACACCCACACACACACTGACTATATGCATATGACACATGCCATACATACACACACAGGCTATCTAGTGCTGGAGTTTCATTAGGCTGGAAGAGTCCCCACTGAGGGCTGAGGATGCAGCAAGAAAATATCTTATTTACCTCTGAGAGTCCTTGTCCTGCTCTTACCAGGTCTGCTGGTGCTGCACCTCTCACGTGCACACTCATGCACACTTCATTGCCACACACACGATACACCACACATATGTACATACACACCACACACGCACACAACACAACCACACACACACACATACATACATTCACAATGTTTCTGGCACAAAAGTCTTCACAAACACACAAGTGCATTAAAAAACACACACACCACACACATCACACACACACACACACAACACAACACACACATAATACTGTACACAACCACACACAAACATGCAAGCCAGGGACGCAGGGACGGAAGGAAGGAAGGAAGGAAGAAGGAGGGAGGGGAAGGAAGGAAGGAAGGAAGGAGAGGGAGGGAAGGGAAAGGAAGGAGGGAGGGAAGGAAGGAAGGGAGGCGAGGGAGGAGAGAGAAACATAAAATGGACACAGCAGACCAGGAAAGAGCGACAGGAGAGCGAGAGAGAAGTAAATCTCGTGTCCCTTGGAGATCTATAATACGCTGAAAACATTCAACTCTATATATCTATTTACAACCGCTCCCTCCCAGAGCTGGACTCGGCTCGCCTCAGTGAACACCAGCAGAAAAAGAAAAATAAGTTAATAAGTTTATAAATAAATAAATAAAAAAACGTCGGGGAAAATAAAATCCTCGGCCTCAGCATCCACCCCTCAGTCTGTCTGTGGTAGACTCGGCGGTGTCTTCGCACCCTCCCGGACGACGAGAGGTTCTGGGTTGAGGACCCCATGAAGGACATTCTATATATATTTGTCTTGGGTAATCGACTAGATTTAAATTCAAGATTTCCTTTATTGCCATATGTAACATTAGTACAATGGTTTATCTCTATCTTCCCCATCAACTCATGCAGTATTCTTCTAAAACACCCAAATTCTTAAAGCAGCGCGAAACAATAGCTAATAGTACCCTAGTAAAGCTACAGAAAAAGTACTCTTAAATCGTTATAATATGTGGTAGAGGGTTTCTGTGATACGTCAGCTTAGCGGCGAGAGCGCTAGTCGTGCTAACGGAGGGAACATTGCGGCGCATGGCTTGCTTAATGCGGTTAAACGCTCGCCTTTATCGCATTACTCTACAGAACGGAACCCTGCTCATGTGACCACGGCTACCAAGATACTGGGATGTTGTGTTTCCACACCAGTGAACAGGAGAGGTTTCGAATGTTCATTCTCATTGAAAACATCCAAAAACTTAGATTTCTTTGTGATAACGATGCAGAGTAATGTTTGGTAAATATGCCAAAATAACCAAAACAGAGCGGGTTCAGAGCTTGTACGAGACAATTTTACTATCTCTATCTATCTCTCTTATCAAAACATCACACACAACACACACACACACACACACACAACACACACACCACATGCATACACCACTTAAAACGTGCATACTCACTTACACACAACATACAAACCCCTGTTTTCTTCTTCTTTACCGGGCTACACACACACGCAGATGCCACAGGACACACACACAAACCACGCACACACACGGCACGCATACACACACAAACACATTACACACACACAGACCACAAACAACATACACAAACACACCCATACGCACCACACCACACGCACACACACACACACATCACACACACAACACTCCTCTTTAGTTTAAAAAGCCAGTTGCATGCTGGGCGCTGGACGACAGCTTGGCCTCCAACAGAGGCCGAGAGGAGTTCTTCACACTCTGATGTGCATCTTTCCTTCCCACCCCTCTCCCCCATCTAGCTTGAAATAAGTGGCCCTTTCCTTCCACCCCCCCCCTCATCTCTGTACACCATGTGATCACAGAGTCACCGGTGAACTCACACATTCTCCACGGAAACCATGGTTACCATACCGCCGCCGTGCGAGCCTCCGCACCGCGCCACCAGTGCGTGGAGATCAGTGTGAATGTGGTTGTTGTTGTTGTTGTTGTTGTTGTTGTTGTTGGTGTTTATGCACCGTCTCAATGGAGGCTCCATCTGCTCTGTCAATCAGAGTCCCAGGAACAGCTTTGTTGCCTTAGTTTTTGCAAACAGGGAATGTGCTTTTGTGGAATTGGTGCAACTATCGTCTGTACAAACTGAGATTGACGGTTGGTATGTGTGTGTGTGTGTGTGTGTGTGTGTGTGCGTGTGTGTGTGTGTGTGCGTGTGTGTGTGCGTGTGTGTGTGTGGTGTGTGCGTGTGTGAGTGTGTATTTGACAGATTGAGATTCCATATTACCCGAGACGGCCGCATCATGGTAAACACTGTGGTGTCGCTCCCCTGTACAGAGTGAGTTTGCAATGCATCACCTTCCTCAGCCGAGACGAAGGTTGGATCGCGAAAGGACAGCACACTGAACGCTGAATAAAGGGCAATACATTTATTATACAATAATGTATATGGTATATTATAGGATCTCTCTCTGTGTTTCACTCTGTGTGTGTGTGTGTGTGTGTGTGTGTGTGTGTGTGTCTGTGTGTGGTGTGTCTCTCTCTCTCTCCTCTCTCTCTCTCTCTCTCTCTTCTCTCTCTGTGTGTGTGTGTGTGTGGGGTGTGGCGCGTGATCTCGTCTCTCTCCTCTTCGTCATCTCTCTCCTGCATCACCTCTGTGTGTGTGTGTTGCTGGGTGGTGCGATGTCTCCTCTCTCTCTCTCTCTTCTCTCTGTGTGTGCGATGTGTGTGGTGGGTTGCGTGTTGTGCTGTCTCTCGCTCTCTCTCTCTCTCGTCTCTATGTGCTAAAGCTCGCTCTACCAGCCCATATGATGCCAGAGCTCACCCCTGGGAACACAAGAAATGAAAAGCAGTCGTCTCACATGCTTGGTGTCACTGATGCTGGTGTCGATAAAGTTGCCTCCTTTTGAATGACTTATCAGGTTGCTTGGCCCCTAAAGTTTGTTTTGTCCACCCACACACACCACGCACACACACACAACCACACACACACACGCAACACCAACGCACCAACACACACACAACGCAACCACACGCACACACACACACACACCGGCTTCACCTCACCTAAACTCCGGACCCGAGGGTGGCCTTTAATCCATAAAATCCCGCCGACAAGGTGAGCAGCCAGTTAGGGCACGAAACGCGCCGCGCTCGCACTCCAGGTACGGCGCCGACCACTTGATCTGACTTTTGTCCACGAAGTAACCGCGCGCCTCGCCCGCCGTCTCGCCCGCGCGCCCGCTTTCTGCACGCGCGGCCTCTTCCGGTCCCTGAACTCGTTGAACCACTCGGTCTCGGGGGTCCTGGCTTCAGGTGGAGGTGGTGGTGGCCGGCGGCCCGAGAGGTCCCGCAGCACCACCTCCTCGCCGCGCCGCGTGGCCTGCAGGAACAACACGTGGGGAGCGGAGGCCGGTCGGCGGCCGGCGGTCGTCCGCGTGGAGCCACCGTCAGCACCGGCCCGCTGGATTTTGGGGTCCCCCTCGAGGACGCTGCGGACCAGCGCGTGGTACCATGGACGTCGTCGCTCAACGCGCGGGCTCCTCGGCGTGTGCTCCCGCTCCCGCTCCCCGCTCGCGCTCCCGCCCCCGCGACCCGTGGCCGCCTGCAGGATGGCGTTGAGGAAGTTGGCGCGTGCGCCCACGGTGTCCAGCGCGCCGTGCAGCGAGTAGTGCGAGGCGATGCGCGCGTCGCCCCGGCAGGGCTGCTCAGCTCGTAGCGCCGCGAGCAGTTCACCTGCCGCAGGGCCGAGGGGTCGCCGTGTGCAGGAAGGCGGCGACCACGCGCGGCAGCTCCTCCCCGATCTTGTGCGCCACCGGCGGTGCGCTTCCGTGGGCTCCCTGGCGCTCTCCGCGGTGCTGAACGCCGTGGTGGCGGCGGCGGGCGGCGGCGTTCTTGTTGTTGGCGCGTATTTCCGCGTCTTTGTCGTTGTCCGACCACTCCACGTAACCGTAGTTGGTGGCCAGAACCAGAGCCGCGTGTACAAGCAGCGTGACGGCGAGAAAAGCCATTTTTTTTGTGTTCATTTACAAGACGACGGCAGGAGAAACACGTGTCACTTGTTGTCGATGATGATGATGATGATGGTGATGATGATGATGATGATGGTGATGTTTGGCGAGCATCACCAAACTGCTTGCAGCTGCCTCCTGTTTAGCCTCGAAAATAAAAATAAGCAACACGTTGCAAATTCACGCGGCAGGGTGTCTCGCGTCCGTCACGTGATCCTACACAGGAATATATATATATTTATGTGTACGAAATAAAAAATGTCTCGTCGTCTTCATCGTGCGTTTCTTCTCATCTCTCGCCGTTATGTTCTGCACCTTCTCATCAGAACCTCCAACCAACTAGCGCGGCGGGAAAAAAATAAAAAAAAACCCCACTAACAAACAAACAAACAAACAAACAAACAAATAAACAAACAAACAAACGATCGATCGATGTGTTTCAGCGGGAAATATAACCCTCGCCCTCGCGCTCGGCTAACTGTGAGCCGTGAGTGCGCGAGCCCTCCGGCAGCCATCACATGAAGGATCCACGCGCTAATAAATCTCTCGAGATGCGCGCGGCTGCCCCCTCCCTCCTCCTCCTCCTCCCCCCTCCTCTTCCTCCCTCCCACCCTCCTCCTCCTCCCGCCACCACCCCGCGTCGCCCTAATAGGCCGCCTCGAGCGTCGCCCACGAGGAGGACGCTGTGGGGGTTTTTTTTTCCCGCCGCTACCAATCTGCTTCCCGCCACGGGTTGGTTGGTTGGCGGGTGGGTGGGTGCGGGTGGAGCGCGCGGGAATAACGGAGAGCGAGAGGAGCTGTCCGGTGCTGAAAGTAAATAAGCGCGCGTGATCAAATCAAACCGCTAAAGGGCGGGAGAAAGGCGGTGAGAGTCGGGGGAGGAGGGCGGAAAAGGGGGAGGGGTGGGGAGGTGAAGGCATTTAGCGCGCGGTGAAGAAGCTCGCTGCCAGACAGTGACGGGCAGAGTCGGTAATATAGAGCGTATCCTAAAAAATAGCAATATAGGCAGAGGATGGAGGAAAAAGCGAGAAGGCACGGTGCATGCGCGCGCGCTACGTGTACGCGCGGCGTTCGCACATTGGGCAGCGCTGCTTAATGGTGAAAACGCGCGCGCGCCGTTACTGTTGCGTCGGAATCCGGTTCTGAAATCGATTACCTCGAAGGTTTTGAAACCGGTTTCTGAGAGGTAGGCCTACGTTTTCTTCCCGGTTGGACGGTAGGGATGGCGCTCAGACACACGTCGCGTGCCGTATAAAAAATTATAAAAAAAAACGACATTGCACAGAATGTAGTGAACGTAACGTAACTAATATTTGAGTTTCAGAGTATAACACGCGTATAAGAATGTGTTGCATCATCAGCCTCCGGAAGTACTTTTTTAAAAGAACGCAAGAAGAAGAAGTAGAAGAAGAAGAAGAACAACAACAATGGCCTCCTCGGCTGCCCTGGCCACAACATGGACGCCACCGTTTCCGTCTCAATAAATGCTACGTTTTTTTGTCGGCGTGTAGAGCAAGATCACGTCACGATTCAAGATTCAAGATTCAAGATTCAAGAAGTCTAATTGTCGTATAAACACACACAGGATGTGAAGAGCGGATTGTGCGACAGAACAATACGATAAAAGGCAAATAACACGAATCGGAGCGATCAGAATATCCACAATATTGACAGTAGACCTATTTACAGCAAAAGGGAGGAATGAGCAGGAATGAGAAATATAAACAAATATAATGATAAGGCTTTATATCGAATAATGGCGCGTTAGCTAACGACCCCACAACACGGAAACCGAAACACGGAACACCGCACAACACGCGAGCTGTGGGTGGTACCAGCCTACACCGCATCATCAGCAATATGAACTCGATGCGTTTAGCAGCAGCAGCCAGCAGCCAGCAGCAGCAGCAGCAGCAGCACTACAATCTGAGAACTCAATGAGGCCTCCACACACAGCACACACACAACCGCAACAATACACAAATACACAATACACACACACACCACACACCACACCACACACACACAAACACAATACACAATACACACAATATGGGAAACTGGAGCAGAAGAAGAGGAAGGGAAGGAAATGAAAGGAAGAGAATAAATACGCACAAAGACCGATATGGAGAAATTTGTGTGGAATCACGTAAATATTTGATGGATATTTGCTCTCTGCGGCTGACAGTGCAGCAGCTCTGTGAGGGCCGCTGGAGGCTACTGCTACCGCTGCTGCTGCTGGTGGTGGTGGTGGTGCATGATGACCTGCTCCCATTGGCTCATTTATAATTGGAAAATGATTAGGGGGCGGGGCCTATGGTTATACACAGTCAATTTGGTCAGAGAATGAGCCATCCTGCTATCCTCAGAATGGTCATTATTTATATTAAATGTAGGACACTTCTCAGTATGTAAGAGCGGTTGTCTGGCAACAGGAAGGTTGCTGGTTCGATCCCCGGGCTCCGCCTAGCTAAATGTTGAGGTGTCCCTGAGCAAGACACCACCTAACCCTAACTGCTCCTGACCCGTGTTGGTTGTTACCTTGCATGGTTGGCACCGTCGTCGGTGCATGAATGGGTGAATGTCAGGCCATTGTAAAGCGCTTTGGATAAAATCGCTATATAAATGCAATCCATTTACCATTTACTTTGTGACAGCAAACTATTTCATTTCATAGAACAGTGTCGTGCGCGGGAAGACACAGGCCGCAGTTTACTGAGCGTCTTCAGAGAGAGGCGATGGGCGTACGATTCTTATAGGGGGGACGCATTTATGCAACATCGTGGGCAGTCAGTCACAACGTGGGAAACATAGAAGCAGGGAGTGACCATTGTGGAGCGTTAAGGATTGGCCCACGGCTGCTGAAGCCAGCCAATAGTGGGAGAGGCCCAGTTAGCGTGCGATACATGAGGGAAGTGGACGTGTCGGCAAGGATGCAAGACAACTTAAGGAATCTATAAAGACGGTAGGAGATCGGAGCATGGCCCCGGTGTCAGGCAGTAGGAACGCTAACTAACTTGACACAAGCGGAGAGAGGAAGCACACTATCTCTAAGGGCTGCAGTAGCTCAGGAGGTGAGAGCGGTTGTCGCCACCGAACCCTAACTGCTCCTGACGTGTTGGTTGTTCCCTTGCATGGTTGACACCGCCGTCGGTGTATCATTGGGTGAATGTGAGGCAACCTAAAAGCGTTATATAAATGTACCATCTCTAGGTGCAAGGAGACTTCCTACAAAGGCTTACTTATTGATGGTTATCGTGCTTAATATGTTTGGGCATATAAACTTGTGTACATATACTGTATATTATAATATATAGCCTCTAAGCTGATAAACTGCATGGGCGTGTCTGTGTGATTGTTGAACAGTAGGTAAATATCTGAACAAACAGAATCATTTATATTTACATAATAATAATACAAATAATAACTTTATTTGTATAGCACCTCTACAAACAGAGTTTACAAAGTGCTTTGACAGACAAGGCATAAACAAGTTACTCAGAAGACAATATAACAACAGAAAGTCAAACAAACAACAGAAAGCCAAATTCTGTTTGGCCTTCTGTTGTTTGTTTGACTTTCAACAAGAGACAAGATCATGGTAATGTTAAAGTTGGAACAAGAAGACAATAAAAGACGAATATTGACACATTTGGGGAAAGTTCCATTATAATTTGGAACGACAGTGGAACTCCATGAACATTCCTTCCTCATATGATGTGTCATGGGGGGGGGGGGGCATTGGCATTACGAAGATGTTTGCATAAAAAGACACACACACACACACACACACACACACACACACACACACACACACACACACACACACACACACACACACACACACACACACACACACGATGTGTTTTGACCTCTGGTTTCAGCTTCGGCTTATTGAGTGCTGCGACGCCGTGGTCTTTACCGCCATCTAGTGGTCGACCTGGTCACCGCCCTTCAAATCACATTTCATAGGCTATTCGTCTTTTTTTATTTCTATGAGTCTCATTATAGGTAGAGGTGACAGAGATGATATTGCAGCTCTTTCAATAAAACTCAAGCCCTTTGTTGCAGTTAGCAGGCCTACATTTGAACCTACTATCAGGACATAACTCCAAATGACTGTAAGTGTGATTACCTGCAATTACCTGTGTAATTACCTGTGTGTCGAGGGTGGGGTTCACTCTCTGCTCATCGTGAGAACCGGACAGACCGGTATTTTTGAAGCTGCATACTGTATTATTGTCTTGTGGATCTAGGCCATGACTATTCTTATTTCTAGATACTATCAAGTCCAATGAGATAACATAAAATTAAATCTTAAATGTTCCTGTAATCAGCAGCCACTGGTATAAACCCTGACGTTTTAAAAATAAAAAGAATAGAATAAGGTGAGTACAGACCATGTATGTCTGTCTGCATGTATGTACTGTATGTCATATGTCATAAGCATGTGTGCCCTGGTGAGGTCAGAGTTCACAGTCTTGATGGCCTGCGGAAAGAAACTCTTTTCGTTTGAGTCTCTCTGTTCTAAGCAGCGTGACTGCGGAGGCGACTGCCTGACCGCAGCAGTTGGAACAGCAGTTTGTTGTTGGGCTGGTTGAGGATCCTTCATGATGAAGTCGACCTGCCCACTCTCTCTAGAATTCCTCCGTCGAGCCCAGACACCGACACGGTCACACTGGGTAGAGTAAGAAGAATAGAGCAGGTTTCAAGCATTCATAGTTACAAGGTTAATAGAACGAGTTTCATAATTGCAAGGTTGCCTGCATAATAGCTGAGATAAGAGCAGAAGTGCCATTCTGAGTGCATTACCAACATCTAAGAATGTACAAGATGCTAAACAATGCTAAGTGCTATTAATAATGCCCAGACGTACAAGGGGGGAGGGGGTCTCTGAGTCTCTTGAGGAAGCTAGTGAGCAACTCTGCCATCCTGTATATTTATAGCATATAGGCTACGTTCTCCGGCGAAGTGTTGGAGGTGCACTTAATCCCACACTTTATGAAGCGATATTGCAAAAAATCGAATCATCCTGTCAGACAATCCGACTCAGGCTCCTCCAACCCTGAGGGCTTCCCTCCGGCCCTGGGGCCCCACACACACTAATGGTTCCCTCAGGGGCCGATCGTTTTTCCAGGGACGTGTCATCACCACTGGCGTCCGTCTGCTCTGTCTTGGTCTCGGCTTGTATCTTCTGTCTGTCTGTCTGTCTGTCTGTCTGTCTGTCTGTCTGTCTGTCTGTCTGTCTGTCTAGTACATCGTCTATCTCGTCCGTCTGTCTGTCTGTCTGTCTGTCTGTCTTGTCTATCTGTCTGTCTTGTCTATCTGTCTGTCTGTCTTGTCTATCTGTTTGTCTGTCTTGTCTATCTGTCTGTCTTGTCTATCTGTCTGTCTGTCTCTCTGTCTAGTACATCGTCTATCTCGTCCGTCTGTCTGTCTGTCTGTCTTGTCTATCTGTCTGTCTGTCTTGTCTGTTTATTTATCTCTCCATCTCGGTACATCACTGGGGGTTGTCCAGCAGGTGGCAGTAGAGCGACACTTTTAGACCAGTGATGGTTGGTATAATTTTGTTATTAGGGCTCCTTTACGGTTAAAATAAATAAATAAATGAACATAAACTCGGCTACATTGCACTTTTGCCCTTTCATGCAACTCCTATTGATGACCCCTATTTGATGTAACGGAATCCAAAGGAATTAACAAATATTAACATTCTGTCAGACGAGAACAGTTAGGCGTTGGCCAACTATTCGTAATTATAATAATATCTCTAATAATTAATTGGGCCAAGAATTACAAAGGTAATTCCAGGCATAACAATTAAAACGGTTGAGGACCATCACATAGGCCCTCATATGCCTAATTTCTTTGACATTTAGTTTCCCCCTCACCCTACACACACACACACACACACACAACACACACACACACACACACACACAGGCCCCACAGATTGAATTAAGTTAACCATGCACACCCGGTATCACAGCGGCACGTAATAAGCTCCCTTACAAATGTGCTGCATGTGTATTAAAATTGTATAACCCGGTATGTTAATTCTCACACACAGACACACACACACGCACACACACACACACACACACACACACACACAAACAAACACAGAGTCTCCTGGGCTTAGGCTCGCCTTCATGAGAGGAGTTTAAAATTCCGTGTGTTTTTCGGCTCCCCCCCCCCCCCCCAACACCACAGTATACCTCCACACACTTACATACGTATATTCATATACCATGACTACATTACGGGAGATGGTAGGACAGCCCCATAGTCCAGTGGTTTGGTTGTTCGACTCCCCGGCCGGAAGGTTGTGAGTTTGAACCCTCAAAGGCCCACCGCGGCCCACCTATAGTCAGGTTGCTCCCTTAGCCCCCCCCCCGCTAGCACCAGGGGCAGAAGCAAGGAATCAATCAGGGAAGAGACGCTCTGATTGGTCAGAAATGAAGCTCCTAATTGGTTTATCCAGAGGCTGCATGGCGGGCAGTGGACCAAAAAAGATATCCTCGCCGAGCGCTTCACACCTGAACGGCTGAGGGATGGCGGTGGTATTTCTAACAGATTACCTCAAATGAGCTTCTAACTCTTATCTCCTGCACCATTAATGACCTGTATCTGACTTCAGTGTACAGGTGCGTTCACTTGAGACACAGCAGCGCGTTGGTCGCGCCGCTATAGGTCTATAGGGTCTAGGTCTATAGGCTATAGGTCCATAAGCTATAGGTCTATAGGCTATAGGTCTATAGGCTATAGGTCCATAAGCTATAGGTCCATAAGCTATAGGTCCATAAGCTATAGGTCCATAAGCTATAGGTCCATAAGCTATAGGTCTATAGGCTATAGGTCCATAAGCTATAGGTCTATAGGCTATAGGTCTATAGCTATAGGTCCATAAGCTATAGGTCCATAAGCTATAGGTCCATAAGCTATAGGTCCATAAGCTATAGGTCTATAGGCTATAGGTCCATAAGCTATAGGTCTATAGGTCTATAGGTCTATAGGCCTTCTGGTGTGGTCTTTTCACAGTTTAAAAGACACACAAAAACACCCACAGCTTCAAACATTAAGTTTTTTGTGGGGGGGGGGGGCTGGCTACTGTACTGCACTCTATTGGTTGGAGGCGCGTGACGTGTCTGGGCGTTCATGGTGGTGCGGCGGGGGGGTCAAAAATAGGTCGAAATACATTTGTCCGCAGTGCCTCACTCCTCGTTGGGAAAATGGCCGCTTGTCGCTTGTCCCCCCCCCGTAAAGGTTGGCTGTGCAGTGGGGAAGTGGACCTCAACACATCGCGCGTCTCGACTCGATAGGGAACGCGAGCGTGGCGCAGACAGCGGCTGTTCAGAGAGTGGTCCTGCTAAGTGGAGGATGTAATAGAGCTGGTAAATAGGAAGAAGGCATCTTCCGGCGACTCCGGCTTCAGCTCCCGCCCCGGCACCTCTCTCGCCTGCTTGTTGCTATCCACCTCCCAGGATGCATCCATCAACACATTTGTTGTGACCCGAAATGCACGCAGTTTTCCACGCCCCGTCCTCCCCTCTTCTCCTCGCCCCCCAACTCCCCCTCCCCTACTTATATAATTCCCCAAGCTCTCTTTATAAGAAGACGCAAAGGTCATAGATTCCCCACTTCAAGTGCTCCTCTCCTCCCTCCTCCCCTCCTTCCCTGCCTGCTCCTCTCCTGGTCCCTTCCTTCTCCTCCTTCTCCTGCTTTCTCCTCTACCCTCCTCCTTCTCCTCTCCTCCCTCATTCCTCCCATGCTGCCTCCTTTCCTCTCTCCTCCTCCTCCTCCTCCTCCCTAGATTATTTTGCTCTTACTGGCATCAGTGAGTAGTGATTACCGTCTCAATGGGACGAGGTATGAACGGCATGATCAAAGACGACGCTGTCTGAGCAGCCGTCGGTTCGTCCTTCTCTCTCTCTCCTCTCTCTCTCCCCTTACTCTCTCTCTCTCTCTTCTCTCTATCTCCCTGTCCTTCTTCTTTCCCTGTCTTTCTCCCCTTCCTTCTCTTCTCTCTCCCTCTCTCTCTCTCTCTCTCTCTCGCCGGGTTCTTCTCTTTTCCATTGTCTTTCTTTTCCCTTCCTTCTCTCTCTTCTCCCTCTCTCTCTCTCTCTCTCTCTCTCTCTCTTCTGCTCTCTCTCTCCTCGTCTCTCTTCTCTCTCTCCTCTCTCTCCTCTCTCTCTTCTCTCTTCTGTCTCCCTCTCTCATTCTTAGAGTGCTCATACTCACTCTCTCTCTCTCTCTCTCCCCTGTCCTCTTTCCCTGTCTTTCTCCCCTTCCTCTCCTCTCTCTCCCTCTCTCTCCCTCCTCTCTCTTCTCTTCTCTCTCTCTCTCTCTCTCTACTCCTGTCTTCTCTCCTCTTCTCTCTCTCTATCTCTCTCTGCTCTCTCCTCCCTCTTCTTGCTCGATACTCATCCCTTGTCTCCCCTCTCCCTTTTTCTCCTCTCGCCTCTCTCACCACAGGCTGACCGGGCGGAAGGGAGGCTGACGCGGTTGGGTCCTGTTGTGTGTGAAGAGTAGGTCGTTGGAGAGGCGTGCAGGGGGGTGGCAGTTATTTTCCGGTGGTGATCCAGTCTCTGTGAGAGCAGGAAGTGGAGACTGGAGAGCGGCGGTAGGCAGAATGTCTCGTTTCTTGACCGGAGTTGGCTATTCCAGGTCCCCCTCTTCACATCAAGGCTGTGTAGGTTGAGATCAGGTTAGGGTAGAGGGGGTTGTTTATTTCACGAGCCCTATAAATTATTTCGAGTGGCTAACGTAATAGTCTGTCTCTCGCTTCTGTGAATATGGTTCAATCCCCCCCCCCCCCTCCGCCTCCTCCCCACCCACCCCACCCACCCAGTCCTCAGCGCATGGTCTGTGTTTGATTGCTATAAATCTATTGCATTCACATCCTCTTGGACTCTCATCTAACCGTGATGGCACTGTGCGCCGCGCAGAGAGAGAGAAGAGAGAGAGATGAGAACGATAGAGAGACGGGGGATTCAGATTAAAGCTCAAATAAAGAGATATATAGAGATATAGAGATATATTGTCATTTTGTCTTATATATTTTGAAACAAATTACCTATACGGTTATTGGTATCAATTTGAAGCTTATTTTCCCACCGAGCGAAAAAGAAAATAGCTCGGCGCGTTTTGAGCCGCAGTGTGGATTGTTTCTTTATCTTGTGTTTTTGATGTCGGATTTAAAAGTTGGGCCGCGATAAATAAAAAAATAAGCTTATAGACTTTAGACGTCCTGTAAAGAGGTGCCAACTGGTTCGGTGTTTTTGCATTAATGGACGTGACCTATTGCTGGCAGTTAGGGGGTGTCCCGCTACCCGCTCCGGTGTGTGGGGGTGTGAGGGTT
>PIJE02003227.1:25000-27520 GCA_002895965.2 Coryphaenoides rupestris | reverse complement strand
TGACTCAATGTTGGGACACACGACACTATTGTTATTATTCTATTATTCTATTAAAGAGCGGTGCCCATCTTTTCCTTTCGGTATCCGTGTCCAATCAGATGTTGACGACGATGATGAAGAAGACGAAGGATCGAAAGACGTGGGGGTTTGTTTGGGACTTTGGCGGAACAGAACAAACAGAGTCTCCCGTGTGTAAGTTCAGGTCTCCAGGTTCGGTTGTTGTTTGCGAGAGGTTCAGGCCCGTGTAGAATTGGCGGGGGGAAGACTCCAGGCTTACTGAGGAATCTAGGGTGGGGGGGGTGTCTGGTGGGGGTCAGGGGGTCGGGGGTCAGTGGTCAGTGGCAGCCACAGCCCGGACCACCATGTTCTTGTACTTTTTGAGGATGACGTTGGAGTTGTCGTCGAAGTAGAGCACGGAGATGGCGTGCAGCTTGGTGGGAGCGCAGCAGGGCTTGGGCACGTTCTCCGGGTTCATCAGGTGCACCTGGGAGGGACGGAGGAGGACGACAACAACAACACAAGGACTATGTAAATAAGAGCACGGAAACCGAAATCATTTTAAACTTACCAATGGATATAACTTAAACCTCAGTGAAACTAAAATTATAATGCACATAGTACAGACCCGGAGCATCCATCACACAATACACGCCGCAACCACAGCAGCCGTGTAGCTGCCCGTCGGTCTCACCAGTGTTTGCACGATGGCGTGGTTGGTGGCGTTCATGTGGGCGTTGAGCGGGAAAGAGCATTCTCCGTCACAGTAGTTGGCGGCGTAGCCTTCCGGCGCGATGATCCAGTCCTGGACCGGGGGAACACAACACAAAGAAAGAGAAGGAGATGCGGGGGTTGGAAAGACACCATCGGACGTGACGAGAGCGGCTTTTTTCTGTCGAAACGCGTCGAATATATTTTGCACTTTGGGGGTTTTTAGGGTTACGCCTGGAAACGTTTATTCCACATTTGATTCCACAATTCCACAATTTCAGAGTTATGTTGCAGCTGTACGTAGTCTCCGTACTTAAAGGCAGGGCAGGCGATTCAACTCAGAGGCATTTTTTTGTTATATCTCGAAATGAAATTCTCTTTACATCCCGGTAGCAATGAATAAATGAAATGCTGGAAAAAGCTCGTCCAAAAAAGCTTGGCGGAGGGCACAGAATTTGAGAAAGCTACAGAAAGTTTTTTGTAGGAGGCTCCAGAGATCCAGAGATCCAGACATCCAGACATCCAGACATCCAGACACCCAGACACCCAGACCTCCAGAGCTCCGGACATCCAGACATCCAGACATCCAGGGGCACCGGCTCTCCCTATTACTTACCCGAGGTGGGGGACTCCCGAGGCGGGGGACTCACTCCCGGGCCGCGGACCCCCACCTAGCCATCAGTATATGTTAGCCGTTAGGACTTACTGAAGCGGTAGACTTCAATAAGTTGTTACCCAGTGAAAGATGACACTATCTTACGGGGTTGCGCACTACAATGAATAGCTGGCATAAGCCGTGACTTTACTTAGCGGTAGAACTCAATAAGTTGTACCCGTGAAATGACACTCATTTACGGGGTGCAGTCATATAGTGTGTCCGTGGGACTTGACTTTAAGCGTTAGAACTCAATCAGTTGTACCCTGTGAAATGACACCATTTACGGTGGTTGCACTACATATAGGTAGCCGGTGGACTTACTTAAGCGGTAGACTCAATAAGTTGTACCCGTGAAATGAACTGTCATTTACGGGGTGCAACTCATATATGTAGGCCGCTGGGACTTTACTTAAGGCGGGTATACTCTATAAAGGGGATAAAACGGTGAGGGTTTGTATCGCGTGAAATGAACATCATTTAGCGGGGGGTGCACTCATATATGTACGCCGTCGGGACTTACTATAAGGCGGGGGTAGTAAGCTCAATAAGTTGTAGACCACGGTGAAATTGACGACTCATGTTACGGGGGTGCACTTCATATATGTCACGCCGTGGACATTACTTAAGCGGTGAGTACCTCAATAAGTTGTACCCGTGAAATGACACTCATTTACCGGGGTGCACTCATATATGTAGCCGTGGACTACTTGAAAGGACTCAAATAAGTGTACGTGAAGATGACACTCATATTTACGCCAGTCATATATGTAGCCTGGACTTACTTAGGCGGTTAGATCTCACTAATTGTAACCCGTGAAATGACACTCATTTACGGGTGCACTCTTATATCGTAGCCGTGGATTACTTAAGCGGTAGACCTCAATAAGTTGGTACCCGTGAAATGACAACTAGCATTTAAGCGGGGTGTAACTCGATATAATTATGCCGTGGACTTACTTAAGCGGTAGACTTGCAATAAAGATTTGTGACCGAGCGTGAAATGACACTGCATATTACGGGGGTGCACTCATATATGAAGCCGGGGGTGAGCCGTAGTGGTAATCCTACACGACGCCCACACACGGACACGACACGGACACACACAGACCCCCAGAGCTCCAGAGCTCCAGAGCTCCAGACATACAGACCTCCAG
>PIJE02003227.1:7500-17500 GCA_002895965.2 Coryphaenoides rupestris | reverse complement strand
TAGAATTGCTCAAAGGGTATTTCAATAAAAGTAAATCGCAATTAAAGAAATAAATCAAATTTGGCAGGTGTAATATTATCGATTTTGACATTGTAATATTTTCATCATTCGTCGTCGTCCATATCTGTGTGCCTGCGACATAAAAAAAACCCTCAAATGACAACAACAAAGTCAGCAGATCTTAAATCCGCCCCAAGAGTTTTCTTCATAACTCTCTCGGAAAGAAAGGAACCCTGTTGGTTTGTAGGACAACAGCAACACACGATGACGATGACGATGACGATGAAGATGACCGCACAACTGTTGAGTAACCAGGCAGAGGTACGTCTCACCGTGCAAACATGTTTCACAACAGGAGCCCTGAGAAAACCCCCCCCCCCCCCCCCCCCAAAAAAAATACTTTAAAAGAACATCGGAGCCCCTGAGACTCCCTGCGCTGATTCGATTCGCTTATTCGCTTCCCGCTATTTTCCCTCCTTCCTTCTCCCCGCCGCCGACGTCTTCCTCCTCTTCCTCCCCTGGCTGCCGGTTTATCAGTATTCCCGTCTTTCGCCACGGAGGTTATTAAACTCTGCGCGCGGGAGCTTCGCCACGTCTAATTACTTCCAAGGTAAACACGACACAAAAAAAGAGTTTGCAAGATGGGGGATGGACGGACGGACGGACGGATGGAGGGGAGGGAGTGAGGGAGTGAGGGAGGATGAAAACACACAGCTGGCAGAGAGCCGTGTCATTATAATTCCTTAAGCGATACTGTTAGCGTGGTCAGTCTTTTAGCTGGCTGCTAATGACTAGCTGGGGGCCCTAATTACAGGCCACCAGGGCTACGCGAGGACGCGATATTGCTCCTCCCCCCCCCCCCCCGCCCGCCGCCTCCTCCCGGATGGCTGTCAACCTCCTCCTCCCAGCCCAGAGCACCGGCGCCCCGCCCCCCCCCTCCCCTCGCGTCCACTAAAACCCCAAATTACCTTTAAAGGTGTCGCATTGTTCTCCGTCCGCACCACAACCCGCCGCTATTCGCGAGAGGTCTTTGCACCGATTTTATCGCCTAAACCGCCCGAAAACAAACTCGATTCATTATCACGGATCACTAAATCTCCAGCGAACACGTGTGGTGTGTGTGTGTGTGTGAGAGTTGGTTAAGTTGTGTGTGTGTGTTGTGTGTGTGTGTATGTGTGTGGTGTGGTGTGTGTGTGTGTGTGTGTGTGTGTGCATGCCTGTGTGTGTGTGTGTGTGTGTGTGCATGCCTGTGTGTGTGTGTGTGTGTGTGTGTGCGCCTGTGTGTGTGTGTGTCTCTGGAGAAGTGCCCCAGTGTGTGTCCCGGTGGACCCAGTAGTCTGTCTGTCTGGCTGCCTCTCGGTCTGGCTGTTAGTGTCTGTCTGCCTGTCTGTCTGTCTGTCTGTCAGTGTCTGTCTGTCAGTGTCTGTCTGTGTCTGTCCGTCTGCCTGTCTGTCTGTCTGTCTGTCTATCATAAACTGCGCCGACGCCGACGAAAGAATCGCTCGACACATCTTTTAACGATAAAACATTGTTTTATCGTGGAGTGTACTGTGCAATCAATGATCAGTGAAAAGAGGGTATTATTCAAGGGTGCCTCAACGGTTTTGACTCAACAATTAACTCATTGAGTCGTATTGTATAACAACACGTCAAAACTTGGCGCGCTAATATCCAAACAGAGCCGACGACGCGAAGATAACAAATACAACTCGCGGAGACGTAACCGGCGTCGCGTCTGCGTGTGTGTTGTGGCTTCCGACAAACAAGACGAACGCGGGCGCGAGTTTCGTGCCGCGACCGGAGAGAACAAATCGAAACGATAGCGCCGAGGCTCGTTTTGAGGCTACGACGACGACGACGACGACGACTGCTTTTCATCACTTCCAATGGGGCCGACAGAAACGGCATCAAAGCGTACTCTCTCGGCCATGTTTGACGTGTGTCCCGTGTTTGGTTTACCCGTCGCGCTCCGGCGTTATTCAGGTTCCGTGAGGGTTTTCGCAAATAACCAATAATCCCCACGGTAGGTCGAAAGAGCGCAACTGTATATATATTCCCTCCGACGCGAGACGCGATTTGAGCGACTTGAGTGTTGTGGCTTCACGTCGATGACTCACGACGAGAGACAACAAGACTTCCCAAGCTCCTCTTCCAAGCGCTCAACTTTTCACTCTCGGGGCCTCTTGGACACCGTGCACCCGCTAAACTTTGGGTTCGTTTCTTTTTTTTGCAATCATATTCCGACCCCAAAACCGCAGTACCGTGTTTTAAGTAGAACAACGAGGGCAAACATTTACAACAACAACACCCCCCGGCCCCAGAGAACCTCGCTCGAGCGCAAATAAACCGGCGGATATCAAAGCCACGGTGGCCCTGGAAGGAACTGACAGCGCGCCCGTCAAGGCCTCCCGACAACAGAGCGATGTTCCCACTGCGCCGTTCCCCCCCCCCCCCCCCGCCTCCCCCTCGCAGTCCGACTCTGCGGGACACATGCTCCTCTTCGTGTCCGTCCATCCAGCCCGGACTGCCCCGTCGTTCTCTCTTCGTCTCCGGAGTTGAGCGATGCTGTATTGGAACCATATGCTGCCCGGGCCGAAATTCCTACCGGATCCTCCCTGGGCTTGTGTCCCATCCCACCCTCTCTCTCTCTCCCCTCTCTCTCTCTCCCCTCTCTCTCACCTCCTCACCCCCCCAGCCGCTCTCTTGGACCCGGACAACAAGGCCATGGAAGGGGGTTGTGTGTGTGTGTGTGTGTGTGTGTGTGTGTGTGTGTGAGTAGGGGGCTCGGGGAGGGAGTGGGTGGGTTGGGTTGGGTTGGGTTGGGGGAGGGTTGAGGGAGGGGTGGACGGGTCGGTCGTTTGGCGGGTGGGTGGGCTTCCTGTTTCGGATCTAAATATTTACACTCTCCGTCATCCCCGACGGGCGAAGCGGAGAGGTCTTGATGTTTTGGGTTATGTAAAGTCCAATCATCCTGGACGCATACTTCACAAGAATTCCCCCTTGTTGAGACGCTCCCACAGAAAGGGGGGTTCTCAGACGCGGCGGTGGCCACGGTGTCGCGGAGACACTTCGCCGCGACGAAAGCCGACCGGTCTGACGAAGGATCGCCAGTTCGTCGATCTTTGATGTTTTGTATTTTGCGTGAGGTAATAATCATCGTCATTGTCGGACCTTATCCGTCCATACTGCTGCTCGGCGGATGAATCACGAGACGATTCCGAAGGAAACCCACCAACTTTGTTTCCTCGCTTGAACCACATTTATTTTTAGAGCATCACTCACTTCTTCTCGCTCGAGCGTGAATGGCAACGCTCTTTGTGACACATAAGACAACTATAAAGAGTTCATGGGAACTCTTTGTTCTGGGAAACGCTACCGCTACCGCTATCCTTGCTTCACGGGAGCTTTCGCGGTCGACATTTTTCAGGGGTCGTTAGCCCCTGTACGCCTCCGGCCCGCCAGAGGTGACAGCTGGGTAGCCGGACGGCACGTCGACCGCTGCCAAGAACCCCCACATGTGGCGCGGCGAGGGCTCTGGTCCGTCCTCTACAAACAAACGGACCCAAAGTCTCTCAAAGCTCTCCTCTCCGCCAGCAGCTTTCATCTTTTTCCCGCGGTGACTTCCCGGCGGGATTCGACAACCTACGACCTTATTCTGCGGGAAAAAAAAAAACAGCAGTGCTCCCGCGCAGGTCGGACCGAGTGCGGGGCGGTACAACGTCCGAAAAAAGCCGCGAGAAAACATCGGACGGGGGGGACGGGGGGGGGGGGGCCCAGCGGATCTTACGGATGTCAGCAAGAACCGATTTTTTCCCCGCTCGCTCGCCGGACAAAGCGCAAAAAGACACAAGGAAAAACCCACAAGGCTGTTGTCCCACGAGCGGCGAGCGCCGGAGTAGCGAGCGCACACACACACACACACACACACACACCGGTGCTAGAGCCATTAAATAGGAGCGAGCGCGAAGGTAAACCACTTATCTGCCTCTGTAAACTTAGCGACTCCCCGACTCTGATCCCCCAGCCTTATCCAGCCAAACACAGCTGTACTGTATGGCATATGCAGAGCCTCTCTCTCTCTCTCTCTCCCTCTCTCTCTCTCTCTCCCTCTTTAACCCTCCCTCGCTCTCCCCCCCCCCCCCCGACATAGCATGATGTTGCTACGGACCTACGCGGGCTTACGGTTTGCGTTTTGCCTCAGCTGTCATATTAACTGAGGATCAGAGAGGGGGTTGTTAGCGTTAGCCTCGCGCTGGCTGACGGCTGCACAATGGAGCCTCACAGCGGGGGGGGGGAGGCTTAGCCCAGAGCGCTACAAAGGCGAGGCCGAATTATGTATGGGTGAAAGGTGGGAGGATTAGGACTTGATTTAATTTGAAGGGCTTATGAGGGGTGCGGGGGGGGGGGCTCATAATATATCTCGCTCCTACCTGCTCGGCAAATCTTATCGGGAGGCCGAGACGGGAAGTCAGACGGTCTTGGGGGGGGCGAGGGGGTTGGTGATGGTCACCCACTGGTCAAGGGAGACTACACTCTCTCTCTTTCCTATCTCTTAGTCTGATTGAGTCACTGTCTTTCTCCACAAACCACTCTCTATCTTGCTCTCTCTCTCCCCCTCTCCCCCTCTCTCTGTTTCACTGTTATGCTCTCTCTCTCTCTTGCTGTCTCTCTCCCTCTCTCTCACTGTCTTGCTGTCTCTTTCTCTCTCTCTCGTTCTGTCTCTATCGGCTTTCTCTCTTTTGGTCTCTTTGTCTCTCTCTCTCTTGCTGTCTCTCTCCTTCTCCCTCTCTGTCTCTCTCTCTCTCTTCTCTCTCCCTCTCCCCTCTCCTTGTTTTCTCTGTTATGCTCTCTCTCTCTCCACTCTCTCTTGCTGTCTCTCTCCCTCTCCCTCACTCACTTTTGTCTCTTTCCTGTCTCACTCTCTCTTACTGTCTCTCTCCTTCTCCTTCTCCTTCTCCTTCTCTTTCTCTCTCTCTCCTCTCTCTCTCTCTCTCCTCTCTCTCTCTCTCTCTCTCTCTCTCTCTACCATCGTCGAATCGTCTCCTCCTCACCTTTCTCATCATACGGAATTCAGAATCCAGTCACTATTCAAGAGTCATTCTGTTTCCGCTTGGCCACCAACCACCGGGCCGCTAATACTGCAAAGCGTTGCAGTCGTACCACACTGTGCCACGCGGTGGCGTCTCTCCGCCGGCTGCACCTTTAATCCCCGGGCGGATTATCTGTCTAGTAAAAACAGGTTGCTCGCTCTGGACCCGATCCCTGCAACTCTGGAGGAGGAGTCCTTCTGATTAGAGGAAGGTCCGACCGTCCCAGTCGGGTCCAATCCGTCACGATACACCTCGGGAGTCGGCCGCCTCAAGCAAGCAGCAGACTGTGAACACATGCTCCCTCCCCCCACCCCCCCTCCTCCCTCCTCCCACCTCCTCCCTCCCACCTCCTCCTCTTCCTCCTCCTCCTCCTCCTCATCCATTGATCACCACAGACGCGGCGCGATCGCTTGTGACTGGCGGGTGAGGTGAGGCTGCGGTCGGTCGCGCAGCTGTGTTGTGTGTGTTGTGTGTGCTGTGTGTGGTGTGTGTGTGTGTGTGTGTGTGTGTGTGTGCATGTGTGTGTGTGTGTGCATGTGTGTGTGTGTGTGTGTGCTGTGTGTGTGTGTGTGACTTGGTGTTTGTGGTTAAGCTGTGATGGAATCACTATGTGGGTTTGAGCGGAGAAACCAGACAACCAGACAACCTGAGAGCCAGAGAACAAGAGAACAAGAGAACGAGACAACCAGAGAACTAGGCAACCAGCCGAACAGAGAACAGGTAACCAGGAACCAGAGAACCAGAGAAACCAGAACCAGAGAACCAGAGAACAGAGAACCAGACAATCAGACATGCAGTCAACCTGAGAACCAGAGAACAAGAGAACCAGAGAACAAGAGACCAGACAACCACAGAACCAGTCAACCAGACAACCAGAGAACCCAGAAGAACCAGAGAACCAGCCAGAGACCAGGGAGATGAGGGGGAGGGAGGGGGGGGGAGATGGGGGAGACGGAGGGACCCACCTGCTGGGCTGGGCCCCCGGGAGCCGTCCTCCTGGGGCGGGCTGGATCGGTTGCGGTTTGCTGGCGCTGCCCGGCTTGCCTCCCGCCGCCGCCGTCCCGCCGCCGACGCCGCCCCCAGCGGATCGCGGGCTGCGGACGTGCGGCTCGCTGACCTTGAAGGAAAGGCCACCATGAGGGCTGCTTCTCCAGGGGCCCCGTCACGACCCACTAGGCCCCGCCTCCTTGGGAGCCCACCACGTGCGCCCTGGGGTGCAGGGAGAAAACACACCACACAGACAACACACACAAACACACACACACACACACACACACACACACACACACACAGTAATACACACACACACACACACACACACACACACAACACACACACACACACACACACACACACACACACACACACACACGGGCACACACACACACACACACACACACACACACACACCACACCACACACACGCACACACACACATAGAAACATACACACGCACACGCACGCACGCGCACACACACACACACACACACACACACACACAGACACACACCACAGGCCCTGGACCCCCCAGACCCCGAGGCCCTGGACCCCCCTGACCCCAGACCCCAGACACCCCCCCCCCTTTACCGCCGCTGGTCTCCACGCTGATCTGCAGGCCCAGGTTGTGGCCGGGACTCATCACCCACAGGTTGCTGGTGGCGGTCACCTCAAACTCCAGCCAGCCCTCCTCCGCCGCCCACAGACGGCGAGACTCCAGCAGGACGAGGTCCGCCTCTCTGAAGAAGGCGGAGTTTACAGAGAACAGGAGCCAATCAGGAGAGAGGAGAGAGCCGCATTGTAACCAATGGTGTGGCTTAGTGTGGCTTTTTTGGCGGGGGGAGGGGAATTAATTCATTCAAATGTATTGATGACGGTTATTGGTACGGCTGAATTTTAATGCAAGCACTGCAATGCAATTTTTCTTTTGGATTTCTCTCAAATGTATTAGATGGATCGTTGGATGGATCAATGTGGATTCGTCTTTGTTCAAATGACGACACATTTGTTCTTCTCATTTTAAATAAATCACACAAAAGTCAACGGGCCAACAGAGTGAGTTTACTGTAGAGTGCAGCAGAAGGAGCCGAGTTTCTGCCTCAGACCGGAGACGTCGCGAGAAAACGTTAACAGTAGCTGCACGGTTCAAGTAGATCCGTCGAGCTCTGTAACCGCGACCCAGGCCGGGAGCCCGGGAGTGTGTGTGTGTGTGTGTGTGTGTGTGTGTGTGTGTGTGTGTGTTGGTGTGTGTTGTGTGTGTGTGTGTGTGTGTGTTGTCTGTGTGTGTGTGTGTGTGTGTGTGTGTGAGGTGAGGTAGTTCTGCTGCGAGACACCCCGAGCGCACCACGCCGGACACACGATATCGCTGCAGAGCTCTCCCCGCTTGTGCTTCCGACTAAAGGCTCCACCATGTGGCTCAAGGAGGCGAGGAGGCGAGGAGGCGAGGAAACAGCCGAGAGGAGGGATGAGGAGAGGAGGAGGGGGGGGGAAGGCTAACGGAAGGAAACCAGGCTCTGGGTATTAAGTCGAATCGTATGTTAACATCGTTGAGGCTGTTGTAGCGGCGGTGGCGGTGGCGGCGGCGGCGGCGGCGTGCTAAGGAAGCTAGCCCTCCCAGCAGCAACATTTATCCTGCACACAGCAAACCCACTGGTCTGACTCTAACGAGGCGACGGTTTAAATGACACGTCTCGCTTTCAGGAGAGAGACGTGCTGCCAGACTCTCTATCATGCGCTCCCCCTCTCTCTCTCTCTCGTGATCTCTTTCTGTGTCTCTCTCTCTTTCTCTCTCTCTTGATCTCTTTCTCTTTCTCTTTCTCTCTCTCTCTCTCTCTTGATCTCTTTCTCTTTATCGCTCTCTCTCTCTCTCTCTCTCTCTCTTGATCTCTTTCTGTCTCTCTCTTGCTGTTTCTCTCTCTTGCTGTCTCTCTTGCTGTCTCTCTTGCTGTCTCTCTCTCCTCCTGTCTCTTTTTCTGTCTATCTCTCTTGCTGTCTCTCTCTTACTCTCTCTTTCTGTCTCTCTCTCTTGCTGTCTCTCTCTTGCTGTCCCTCTCTTGCGGTCTCTCTCTTACTGTCTCTCTCTCTTGCTGTCTCTCTCTCTTGCTGTCTCTCTCTTACTGTCTCTCTTGCTGTCTCTCTCTCTTGCTGTCTCTCTCTCTTGCTGTCTCTCTCTTGCTGTCTCTCTTACTGTCTCTCTCTCTTGCTGTCTCTCTCTTACTGTCTCTCTCTCTTGCTGTCTCTCTCTTGCTGTCTCTCTCTTTCTGTCTCTCTTACTGTCTCTCTCTCTTGCTGTCTCTCTCTTACTGTCTCTCTCTCTTGCTGTCCCTCTCTTGCTGTCTCTCTCTTACTGTCTCTCTTGCTGTCTCTCGCTTGCTGTCTCTCTTACTGTCTCTCTCTCTTGCTGTCTCTCTCTTACTGTCTCTCTTGCTGTCTCTCTATCTTGCTGTCCCTCTCTTGCTGTCTCTCTCTCTTGCTGTCCCTCTCTTGCTGTCTCTCTCTCTTTTCCCCTCTCTTTCTGTCTCTCTCTCTCTTTTCCCCTCTCTTGCTGTCTCTCTCTCGCTCTTGCTGTCTCTCTCTCTCTCTCTCGTTCTCTTCCTCCCTCTCTATCTCTCTCTCTCTACCATCTTCAAATCTCACCATCTCCTCCTCCTCCTCTTCCTCCTCCTCACCGTTCTCATCACACAGAATTCAGAATTTAGACACGATTCAAGAGCCATTCGGTCTCCGCTTGGCCAAGAGCGGGCGCTCACATTTACATTTACATTTAGGGGCATTTGGCACTCGACGTTTTTTTTCCAAAGACAGTCCATTTGTAGAAAGAGAGACAGCAACACATCGCCGTGGTGCATGAAGATAGCGTGCAGGACAACAGCAAACGCTGAAGCCGTGACTACGACTGATAAGAGGTCTGTACGTCTCGGTCGTGACACGGCTACCATTACGCGTCTCGGTAATGACACGCGAGGCGACGGCGGACATGAAAGCGGCAAACGCAATCACTCAGGTGTTCCGGGAATGTCCGCCGCGGGGGCCGGGAAATCCTGTTGCCTCATTGGCTCATTAATTAGAGCGTCTGAAATGCGCGACCAATGCGCGGCCCTGCGGTGCGGTGGGGTGCGTCTCCTAAGTGGCGGCGGAGACGAAGTAAATTAAGTACAGAGAAGAACCCGATCAAAGGGAGCGCCTTAAAGTACAGTAGATGCCGGTGTGTGAGTGGGTTCACACGAATTAACTGCATATTTGCGTGTTGGATTTCGGTCGACCCAAGGATGCAATAATAGAATTCTTATTGTAAGTTGTGACGGTAACTTCTTAATAATAATAAACCACATGAATAAATGTCCTTTCTGGGCCTTGTCAACACCGCTTCTCTACAACTAGACCTCATTTTAACATTGAATAATGACATAAATGATTATTTATGTATTAGGAGCTTATTCTGGATTTAAAATCTCTTTAGGAAGCGTGAGCTGCAGGCCAAATGAAATTGAGCCGAAAGGCACAATAAATCGGAAGCAATATGTCATAAATACAAGGAATGGTAAGAAGGAAATATATTTTGCGTAAACACTGAATCAGAAATAAGACACACACACACACACACACACACACACACACTCACATTCAATCACTGACACACACACACACACACACACACACACACACACACACACACACTCACATCACACACAAGACAGATATATGATCATGAGGATTCATGAGAAATCATGAGAAACGTACTCTGTGATTGTGAACAGAACATGTTCTGTTCACACACACACACACACACACACACACACACACACACACACACACACACACACACCACACACACACACACACACACACACACACACACTCACATTCGATCACTCACACGGCCACATCAGACCGTGACCTCCAGCATGCACTGG
>PIJE02003226.1:29276-31776 GCA_002895965.2 Coryphaenoides rupestris | reverse complement strand
TTCATTTGCATGTTTTCCAAAACGGCGATTAAATCACCGCAGGGCTGTTGAGTAACACGACTAACGATCAATTAAATGTGTTTTCATGTTCAGTTCACCTGCTGTGCAGTCTGACTCCTGACCCCCCACCATGACATCACCATGACATCACCACCATGACATCACCATGACATCACCAAGACATCACCACCATGACATCACCATTATGTGGAATTCCTGGACAAATTGAAAATGTTGAAACCCGGTTTGGAGATTTCCTTCTGGGACAACAGGTCTTACTGTTTATTGAACATACATTCCTGGTGAAAAATATCACAGAATTCTCAATTGAAGCCCTGAAGGTCTGCTCATGGGCTAGTGCTGCTTCTCTTCAATCAGAGCTCTTTGTGACCCTGCCACCTTTTGGATGAAGATGGTCCCTGCAGCAGGTGTCCCCGTCTTGCAGGAAATGGCCCTGAACATTCTCACCATGTTCCCTTCAACATACTCTTGTGAGTCAGCCTTCTCAACGATGACTATGATGAAGAACATACAGGAGTACACTCACTGATGAACACTTACACCAGTGTCTACGCCTGGCCCAGTTTAAAGAACTGGTGGCACAAAAAACGTGTCACTTTTCACACTGATGTGGACAGAACACATCATCCTCTGTGCAGTTCAAATGTTCTTTGTGGATTTACTGCCTTTTTTTGTTCGGAGTTCTAATTTTGGAATTACACCGTCACTGTTCCGGACCCTGGACAGATTGGACATTTGGTGAGTGGACCTTTTGAGTTTCTAAATGACTACCCCTGTTCTAGATGTTTAAGTGATGTCGGGGCTTCCATCATTTTACCTCAAGCAGTAAACATCTTCAGAGATCCCAGATTTTTCTCATCTTCCAAACGGTGACTGTAAGATTGGGCCTGCCTCATCTATGATACCGTACACATCCCCCAGCACACGCATGGCGTCCGTCCGAGGAGGCAGGACCTGCGCTTCATGTGCTGCAGGAACACGTGAAGGTGAGCAGCATCCACCCGGAGCTACGCGGCGCTCTCTGGGCTCGGCTGGCTTAGTCTGCCCCGCCCACCGTCTGTTATGTCAGAGAGTGTTCGTTCTTGAGATGAATCCACACGTTCCTGTGGAGAACGATGGAGAACAGAGATGGACAAGATGATCGGTCCCCCACACCACAGACATGAGAGAGGCTGCTGCTGAACAACTCTGCATGCTAAACCACGCCTTACTGAAACACCACCCATACACCACCCACATAGTCCTTTACTGGAACACCACCCATACACCACCCACATAGTCCTTTACTGGAACACCACCCATACACCACCCACATAGTCCTTTACTGGAACACCACCCATACACCACCCACATAGTCCTTTACTGGAACACCACCCATACACCACCCACATAGTCCTTTACTGAAACACCACCCACATAGTCCTTTACTGTAACACCACCCATATAGCCACCAACACCATCTCCCTGACTGACACCACCTTAAAACACCATCACTCCATAGTAGGCTGGTTTCACTGTCAATGTGGACCTGGATATGATGTCATGGTGGTGATGTCATGATGGTGATGTCATGGTGGTGATGTCATGATGGTGATGTCATGGTGGTGATGTCATGGTGGTGATGTCATGGTGATGTCATGATGGTGATGTCATGGTGGTGTCATGGTGGTGATGTCATGATGGTGATGTCATGGTGATGTCATGATGGTGATGTCATGGTGATGTCATGGTGGTGATGTCATGATGGTGATGTCATGGTGGTGATGTCATGATGGTGATGTCATGGTGGTGATGTCATGGTGGTGATGTCATGGTGATGTCATGATGGTGATGTCATGGTGGTGTCATGGTGGTGGTGTCATGATGGTGATGTCATGATGGTGATGTCATGATGGTGATGTCATGGTGATGTCATGGTGGTGATGTCATGGTGATGTCATGTTGGTGATGTCATGGTGGTGATGTCATGGTGATGTCATGGTGATGTCATGGTGATGTCATGGTGGTGATGTCATGGTGATGTCATGGTGGTGATGTCATGGTGGTGATGTCATGGTGATGTCATGGTGGTGGTGTCATGATGGTGATGTCATGATGGTGATGTCATGATGGTGATGTCATGGTGATGTCATGGTGGTGATGTCATGGTGATGTCATGGTGATGTCATGGTGGTGATGTCATGGTGATGTCATGGTGATGTCATGGTGATGTCATGGTGATGTCATGGTGGTGATGTCATGGTGATGTCATGGTGATGTCATGGTGGTGATGTCTTGGTGATGTCATGGTGGTGATGTCATGGTGGTGATGTCATGGTGATGTCATGGTGGTGATGTCATGGTGATGTCATGGTGATGTCATGGTGATGTCATGGTTCGATGGTGATGGTGGTGATGTCATGGTGATGTCATGGTGATGTCATGGTGGTGATGTCATGGTTCGGAGTCATGCTGTGATGTCATGGTGATGTCATGGTGG
>PIJE02003226.1:11608-25795 GCA_002895965.2 Coryphaenoides rupestris | reverse complement strand
TTCAGAGGAAAGCTCTGAAATACTCAGAGAGCTTCCCTTGTTTCTCGTCTAGGATTACATTGTTATTATGGGATGGAGGATGTTTGTGGAGGAAACCATTCATCGCTAGATGTTTACGACGCGCGCAGGTTTCCGTTCAGAGGAAGCAATCAGAGTCTTTATTACGGAGCAGAGAGGACGCTGCTCCTGGGGCCTGCATAATACATAATACTATAGTGTATATACATGTATATATATTATATTATATAATATTATATAATATATATACATGTATATATATTATATTATATTATATATATACATGTATATATATTATATTATATACTGTAGATTAATATACTACAGCACATCCTAGTGGCCCCGGCTACCTGCTCCTCAATGACACGGTTTCCTAAAGACATTCACTGGAATTCCACAATTGAAGATTGAAGATTTCTTCCAATGGAATGCTTGCTCCCCATTCACAAAGTCCACTCACTGAGCGAGGAGCAGTTCAGTCGGCTCACTGCCTGCGGGGAGAACGTGTTCCTCAACCTGCCGGCCCTCGGTTCCACTGCTGCGGAACCGAGGACCGGACCGCAGGGGGGGAGAACAGTTGTGGCCCGGGGTGACGGTGGTCCTGTACGATGGAGCTGGTCTCCCACCTGCTGTATAAAAGCATCTTGTGAAACAACACCAACAGGATGCGGGCGGTCGGCCCGCGCCGGGTTCTACTGGTTCTACTGGTTGTTCTATTTATATCTCTTCCCAGCAGCCACTTCATTTGCATGTTTTCCAAAACGGCGATTAAATCACCGCAGGGCTGTTGAGTAACACGACTAACGATCAATTAAATGTGTTTTCATGTTCAGTTCACCTGCTGTGCAGTCTGACTCCTGACCCCCCACCATGACATGAGAGAGAGAGAGAGAGAGAGAGAGAGAGAGAGAGAGAGAGAGAGACATCCAGGTTGACTAGTGTATCTCAGTGGCTTCTGAGCATCAATAAAAGACAATATAATAATAATACTAATAATGATAATGAGGAGCAGTGTATGATAATGACAGAGTGATAGAGAGCGTGGTGGCAGTAGTCTGATGAGTCTTACTGAACGTGTGAAGATAATGAAGCTGATGGAGGAATCACTTTATGATTCATATACGATGTATACAGTATATATATATACACCCCTGCTAACACCACCCAACCAAGCCCGCCTCCACCACCACCACCCAACACCTCCACCCCTGCTAACACCACCACCCTCACCTCAACCACCATCCCTGCTTACACCACCACCAACACCACCACCACCCAACCAAGCCCACCATCGCCACCACCCTTGCTAACATCACCACCACCACCACCTCCACCACAACCACAACCACACCTCCACCACCTCCACCACCACCCCTGCTAACACCAGCACCACCAGCACCTCCACTACCACCACCACCTCCCCCACCACCCCTGCTAACACCAGCACCACCAGCACCACCACCACCACCTCCACCACCACCTCCCCCACCACCCCTGCTAACACCAGCACCTCCACTACCACCACCACCACCTCCACCACCACCTCCCCACCACCCCTGCTAACACCAGCACCTCCACTACCACCACCACTACCACCACCACCACCCCTGCTACCACCAGCACCACCAGCACCTCCACTACCACCACCTCCACCACCACCACCTCCACCACCACCTCCCCCACCACCCCTGCTAACACCAGCACCTCCACTACCACCACCACCACCTCCCCCACCACCCCTGCTAACACCAGCACCTCCACTACCACCACCACCACCTCCCCCACCACCCCTGCTAACACCAGCACCTCCACTACCACCACCACCACCTCCCCCACCACCCCTGCTAACACCAGCACCACCAGCACCTCCACTACCACCACCACCTCCACCACCACCCCTGCTAACACCAGCACCTCCACTACCACCACCACCACCTCCCCCACCACCCCTGCTAACACCAGCACCACCAGCACCTCCACTACCACCACCACCTCCACCACCACCCCTGCTAACACCAGCACCAGCACCTCACCTCCACCACCTCCACCCTCTTCCTCTAACTCTGCTCCACCAGACCGAGGTGGTTCTATTCAAACTGTTAAATTAAATTCATCAAATACACTTTTCTGATTCAGTAATGAGAAACATCCAGAGACTGTAGAGAGTTCTGTTGTGTTTATCTCATTTGTGTTTATTTTTCTATATTTCATATTTGGATGTTTTATGTTTCTTTAGTTTATATTTTGATTTAAAAGTTATTTATTTTCCGTTCTCTGTCTTCGTTGTTTTTCAATCTTCAGCAATTGAGACTAAATCTATTCCCCAGCTTCTCAGAGAGCCCTGGGGTGGCCAGCTCTCCAGTAGACCCAGGACTCCTCAGGACCCAGGACCCATCTGCTCTTTGGATGGGGTGGTGCTGGTGTGGGTGGTGCTGGTGTGGGTGGTGCTGGTGTGGGTGGTGCTGGTGTGGGTGGTGTTGGTGGTGCTGGTGTGGGTGGTGCTGGTGTGGGTGGTGCTGGTGTGGGCGGTGCTGGTGTGGGCGGTGTTGGTGTGGGTGGTGCTGGTGTGGGTGGTGTTGGTGTGGGTGGTGCTGGTGTGGGTGGTGCTGGTGTGGGTGGTGTTGGTGTGGGTGGTGTGGGTGGTGCTGGTGTGGGTGGTGTGGGTGGTGCTGGTGTGGGTGGTGCTGGTGTGGGTGGTGGAGGTCGTGTTTCTTGGAGACCAACAAGACAGTCATGTGCAGCAGCCCAGCGTTCACACGGTCACAGTGTGAGACTCACAGCAGCCACTAATAAATATAAACACATATATATAAACCATATATATCTGTAGCCGTCATGTTTCTATCTTAGTATTAGTATTAGTATTAGTATTATCAGTACTTGTAGTATCATCCTTATTAATGTGACTGTAGTGTTCTGATTATATTATCATATGAGGACGTTATCTTCTCCAGTGTCCGTGTTCCACACTGAGACATCTTGTCTCCTTATCCCAACATCATCTGGGTGTGTGTGTGCGCGTGCGCGTGCGTGTGCGTGTGTGCGTGTGCGTGTGCGTGTGCGTGTGCGTGTGTGTGTGTGTGTGTGTGTGTGCAGACATGCGTGTGCGTGTGTGTGTGTGTGTGTGTGTGTGTGTGTGTGTGTGTGTGCAGACATGCGTGTGCAGTCCGTATGCTAGCAGCGGCTGCTACGTTGCCAGTGCTTCCATCTCCTCGGGGGAAGCTGTTCATCATTCACTGAATGAATGAATTCATCCTCAACAGTTGGTCTGACAGCGGCTGGAGTGTCTGTTAAGCTCACAGCAGTTTAACAAGAGATCTGTGACCAGGGTGTGTGTGTGTGTGTGTGTGTGTGGGGATGTTGTGCAGCGTTGGTCAAACCCTGAGAGGACACCTCCTCAGCTCTCCTTCTCAGAGACCTCTCAGGTCTGCGGCGGCTCTCGTTAAGGTTCTCGTTAAAGGCTCTCGTTAAGGTTCTCGTTAAAGGCTCTCGTTAAGGTTCTCGTTAAAGGCTCTCGTTAAGGTTCTCGTTAAAGGCTCTCGTTAAGGTTCTCGTTAAAGGCTCTCGTTAAGGTTCTCGTTAAAGGCTCTCGTTAAGGTTCTCGTTAAAGGCTCTCGTTTAGGTTCTCGTTAGGAGATCAGACGTTCGCTGGGTCTGCTCAGATGTCGCTGCAGAAGTTTTGCTCCTCGACCCTCCGGCGGCGAGTTCAGCTTCTCCTCGTGAAACAACACACGGCTTCTTGTGTGGTTTCCTGGTTGCGACGGCGAGGCGGAGGTGTCACCCCGCTCCCCCTCGGGACCCCCGCAGATCTCATATCAAAGCCCCGTGCTCCTCAACCAATAGGAAAGAAGCATCATTAGTAGGAAAACACTGGAACAGGATGTGACACGTGTCACGCCTTCCTCACCTCCGCCCCTCCGCCCAGCTCCATGGTGCAGCACTCTTAGCATTGTGTTGTTCTGTGTGACGCAGAGGAGGAGGAGGAGGAGGATGGGGAGGAGGAGGAGGAGGAGGAGGAGGAGGAGGAGGAGGATGGGGAGGAGGGGAGGGAGGAGGAGGAGGAGGATGGGAGGAGGGAGGAGGAGGAGGAGGAGGAGGAGAGGACGAGGAGGATGGGGAGGAGGATGGGGAGGAGGAGGAGGAGGAGGAGGAGGAGGAGGATGGGGAGGAGGAAGACTTGTGAAGTGTGACTCTTTCAAGTGTTCTGCTCCACTGAGTAATCTGTTGGCTTTACTTGTTGTGTTGTTGTGTTATTTTCTTGACACGCCGGCGTCACAAGCCGCAGATTCACTCGATCGACTTCCTCCAAGATCTGAAGTGTTTCATTAGCATGTGAGATATTCTGCAGGTTCGTCGTTAGCGGCAGCAGCAGCACGTGCCGCGGCGCAGCGGTCGTTCAGCACATCCGTCTTGTTTGCATTGTGGCTTCCCTCTCGGCTTAATCATTCAGCAAATTAATGCTTGAATAAATATCAGCTTAGGATTCATAAGAAGTGGGAGACGTCAATGTAGTGATCAGTATGCACCAAGCACTACGCTGTTTACTAAGCAGCTCAGGCTCCCCTCTCCTCCGCAAGAGGAGCTCCTAGCAAGGCTCCCCTCTCCTCCACAAGAGGAGCTCCTAGCAAGGCTCCCCTCTCCTCCGCAAGAGGAGCTCCTAGGATCCGCGGTGAAAGCCACCTGGCAGAGTCTCGGTCGCACCCAGGAGCCACGAGGTTCTGGCACCGACTCTCAGCTTTTAGCAGTGAATGATGTCACTGAGTTACAACCTGAAGTCAAGACATGATGATCATATCAATGTAAACATGGAGGCATTGTGTTTCCTGAACAGATCTTTCTACTGATGCTACAGAGCTGACCAGTAAACGTTTCAACCAAACGAGATGAGATAAGAAAAGAACACAAAGAGATTGTAGCAAGGCTGCTGCTGCAAAGCCACACACATGTGGCTTCTCTGTGGCTTCACAGGCAGGATGGTGTTGAAGCGTCTGGTTTACTGTAGAAGTTTGTATGTTTGTAAAATGACAGCTAAATGTGGGTCACCAGGTGGTGACTAGCTAGCATGCTAGCACTCTTCTCATGTGTGTTGATGGCTGAATGAACCTGTGTGCCCCCCCCACCCCCACCCCAGACTCTAACTGGGCCAGGTGAGGATAATGAAGCCAACCACTAAACACACTCCACAGACCAGCGTCATCTCTCTCCTCCTCCCCCCAGATGATGACTGCCAGCTGGATGACTACCGCAGGATGAAGACCAAGATTCTGGAGCTCTACGAGAGACGATACCTGGGGGCCCAGACCCCCGGGGCCCACCGAGACAACATGGCCGCCAGGCAGCAGCTTGTGGACACCATGTTCAAACACTTTGATGGCGACAACAACGGACAGGTGGACAGCAGAGAGCTCTCACAGGTGAGTCCTTACTCACACCTGAACATCTATACCTGCACACCTTTACCTGAACACATATACCTGAACATCTATACCTGAACATCTATACCTGAACACATATACCTGAACATCTATACCTGAACATCTATACCTGAACATCTATACCTGAACACATATACCTGAACATCTATACCTGAACACATATACCTGAACATCTATACCTGAACATCTATACCTGAACATCTATACCTGAACATCTATACCTGAACATCTATACCTGAACATCTATACCTGAACATCTATACCTGAACATCTATACCTGAACACATATACCTGAACATCTATACCTGAACACATATACCTGAACACATATACCTGAACATCTATACCTGAACATCTATACCTGAACATCTATACCTGAACATCTATACCTGAACATCTATACCTGAACACATATACCTGAACATCTATACCTGAACATCTATACCTGAACATCTATACCTGAACATCTATACCTGAACACATATACCTGAACATCTATACCTGAACACATATACCTGAACATCTATACCTGAACACATATACCTGAACATCTATACCTGAACACATATACCTGAACATCTATACCTGAACACATATACCTGAACACATATACCTGAACATCTATACCTGAACACATATACCTGAACATCTATACCTGAACACATATACCTGAACATCTATACCTGACACTGAAAACCTGAACATCTATACCTGAACACATATACCTGAACACATATACCTGAACATCTATACCTGAACACATATACCTGAACATCTATACCTGAACACATATACCTGAACATCTATACCTGAACCTATACCTGAACACATATACCTGAACACATATACCTGAACATCTATACCTGAACACATATACCTGAACATCTATACCTGAACACATATACCTGAACATCTATACCTGAACACATATACCTGAACACATATACCTGAACACATATACCTGAACATCTATACCTGAACATCTATACCTGAACACATATACCTGAACATCTATACCTGAACACATATACCTGAACATCTATACCTGAACACATATACCTGAACATCTATACCTGAACACATATACCTGAACATCTATACCTGAACATCTATACCTGAACATCTATACCTGTCCTCTTCTTATTCTTATTCTTGCGCCAGCTCTACTGAATCAACTGAGAAACTAAACTGTCATCTTCCTTTGTGCTGATGAAAGACGTCCGGTGTGATGTTCTAGATGCTCGCAGTCATCAACAACTAACAGTCAGACGTGTTTTGAGAGGCGTCGGCGCGGCGTAACACTCAGAGACGCTCGCAGTCATCAACAACTAACAGTCAGACGTGTTTTGAGAGGCGGGACTCACAAGAAGGAGAGAGGGGGAGGGAGAGGAGAGGAGAGGAGGAGAGAGAGAGGGAGAGGGAGGGAGAGGAGAGAGAGAGAGGGGAGGAGGAGAGGAGAGGAGAGGAGAGGAAGAGAGAGGAGAGGAGAGGAGAGGAGAGGAGAGAGAGGAGAGGAGAGGAGAGGGAGAGGAGAGGAGAGAGAGGAGAGGAGAGGAGGAGAGGAGAGGAGGGAGAGAGAGGAAGAGGAGAGGAGAGAGGGAGAGAGAGAGAGGAGGAGAGGAAGGGAGAGAGGAGAGAGAGGAGAGGAGAGGAGGAGGAGAGGAGAAGGAGAGGGAGAGGAGAGGAGAGGAGAGGAGGAGAGGAGAGGAGAGGAGAGGAGAGAGAGGAGAGAGAGGAGAGGAGAGGAGAGAGAGGGGAGGAGAGGAGAGGAGAGGAGTGTACACTTGTTCTTCAGTACTGAAATGCGCTGAGGGAACTCGACCCTCCTCGATGGTTAAACGAGGGCCTTTTTGTGGCCGCCGTGCACAGAGGAGTGGAGGAGAAGGAGGAGAAGGAGGAGGAGAAGGAGGAGCAGGAAGAGGAGCAGGAGGTTAGCGCCGTCTGGGTGAGACTCATACGGTGGAGTCTCACATAGGCTGAGTTCACCTCCTGCCCCTCCTCCTCCTCCCCCTCCTCCTCCTCCTGCTCCTCCTGCTCCTCCTGCTGCTCCTGCCCCTCCTCCTCACACCTCCTCCTCCTGCCCCTCCTCCTCCTGCCCCTCCTCCTCCTGCTCCTCCTGCCTCTCCCCTGCTCCTCCTGCTGCTCCTGCCCCTCCTCCTCACACCTCCTCCTCCTGCCCCTCCTCCTCCTGCCTCCTCCTCCTGCTCCTCCTGCTCCTCCTGCTCAGTGTCTGGTCAGGGGTCACCCCTCGTCCGTCCTGATGGACAGCAGCGGGCGTGTCTCTACTTTCCGGTTAATTCCGGGTCATTTGCATAACTCCTCCATGCTGATTGGCTGTCTGCCACGGAGCCAATCGATGGCCGGCGAGAGAAACGCAGGATCAACAAAAGCCGCACTTCAGGCCGGAGAACGCGCCGGAATATTGAATATTGAAGATGACCTTTCAGCTTATCGGGCTGCAGCCGCCGGAGGCTCCATTGTCCCAGAACGTCTCCCCAGATGGTTAAAGGCCATCGTCTGGAGTGGGACTACTACCAGAGACATGGGCACTCACACCACCTCCTCCTCCTCCTCCACCATCTCTTCCTCCTCCTCCTCTTCCTCCTCCACCATTTCTTCCTCCTCCTCCTCCTCCTCCTCCTCCTCCTCCTCCTCCTCCCCCTCCTCCCCCTCGTCTTCCTCCTCCTCCTCCTCCTCTTCCTCCTCCACCATCTCTTCCTCCTCCTCCTCCTCCTCCTCCTCCTCCTCCTCCTCCTCTTCTCCTCCTCCTTCCTCCTCCTCCTCCTCCTCCTCCTCTTCCTCCTCCTTCCTCCTCTTCCTCCTCCCTCCACCTCCTCCTCCTCCTCCTCCTCCTCTTCCTCCTCCCCTCCTTCCTCCTTCCTCCTCCTCCTCCTTCTCCTCCTCCTCCACCTCCTCCTCCTCCTCCTCCTCCTTCCCTCCTCTCCTCCTCTCCTCCTCCACCTCCTTCCTCCTCTTCCTCCATCTCTCCTCCTCCCTTCCTCCTCCTCCTCCTCCACCTTCTCCTCCTCCTCCTCCCTCCTCCTCCTCTCCTCCATCTCTTCCCTCCTCCTCCCCCTCCTCCCCCACGTCTTCCTCCTCCTCCTCCTCCTCTACCACCTCGCTCCCTTCCTCCTCTTCCTCCTCCTCCACCATCTCCTCCTCCTCCTCTTCCTCCTCCTCCTCCTCCTCCTCACACATTCCACTTCTCCTCCGGTCTGTAGTAGTAAAATGGAAGGCTACGTATATTGCTGCTATTATAAAGTCCTGTCCCTGATGGAGAGTTTAGTTTCAGCCTGATAGCATCAATGACTTGTGTCTGTACACTGGGAAGTAGAGCGCAGGTCCAGGATGCCTGGAGGTCAGCCTGGTACCTTCCAACTCCATCACAAGTGAATGTGTTCTGTCAGCTGTTGCTGTGAGGTGTCGGAGGGCAGGACGAGCATCACGGGCCGCGGGTGGGGATCGAACCTGTGGCAGGGAGGGGCGGGGCAGACACGCCTCAACACAGGAAGACACGTCTGAAGATGTCCGGAGGAACAGAACCTCCACATACACACTAGGAGGAGTGTGGTACCCAGGGATCCTGCTCTCTCTCTTAGATACAACCCCTCTCTCTCTCTCTCTCTCTCTCTCTCTCTCTCTCTCTCTCTCTCTCTCTCTCTCTCTCTCTCTCTCTCTCTCTCTCTCTCTCTCTCTCTCTCTCTCTCTCTCTCTCTCTCTCTCTCTCTGTGTAACCTGTGTAAACTGCTCGACGGTTTGTAGGTTTGAGGTTCTGTTCCCACCTGCAGCTGTGGTCCAGATTGTATTCTCTATCCAGACGTCCAAAAAGTTTCACATAATGTTCATAAATCCACTGTCTGTTAACGCTGGGATAATTTATTCAATCTTAACAAATCACCATGGAAACAACGCTCGTAATTAATCCTTGACTCCCATCAGTTATATAATATATGCATGATTCTGACTGGAAATATTTCAGAATGAATATCAACACCAAGCAACACCTGCAGCAACATCGGGCTGCGCTTAGGATTTAATGAAAGTATAACAAAAAGTTGAACTAGTTGAATATAAAAGGTATTAGTGTGGGTAAGGACATCGCATGGTTGCTAGGGTGAGGTGGTGTCACGGTGACCGTGGTCAGATGGTTGCTAGGGTGAGGTGGTGTCACGGTGACCGTGGTCAGATGGTTGCTAGGCCAGTGGATCAGAAGACAGAGGAGAACCTTGGAGGGGAGCAAGGAGGTCGTCTCATAAAATATTTAAAACCTGCAGTTGAGATCCTGCTGAGACCTGAGAATCCTACACCTCATAAAGGTCCGGGAGGCCAAGGAGAGCCGGAGAGGGGAAGCGGAGACGCCACCAGAGAGCAGGAGCAGAGGTCGGGTGTCCAGCGACCAGCGGTGCTCAGAGGACGGCTCGGATTCTGCATCACATTAAACTCACTGACACACAAGAGGGACACAACTTCAGTCCTTATTGAAGCACCGATCTCCCTAACCCTGAACCCTAACCCTAACCCTAACCCCCTAACCCTAACCCTAACCCTGAACCCCCTAACCCTAACCCTAACAGATCTCCCTAACCCTAACAGATCTCCCTAACCCTAACCATAACCATAACCCTGCGTTTGGGGAATGGGTTTATATATTTCAAAGTTAATCTGTCGACTTCAACCTCATCTTCTCATCTTAACCACCGTGTTTATGAGTGGATGTATATTTTATTTGGCTGTCCTGCCTCCCTCAGGTAGCACTTTATATTTCACACCATGCTATATACTTCTGATTAAATCTAAATGATTTGTCGGTAAAGTGTTTGTTGTTTTTCAGATTATTTTTGATTCAATATCAACGACATCACTAAAATGTTTTGACTAATTCAATGCTTCACGTCTTTCTGTCGTTTCTCCACAACAACAGTTTAGCAGAAATGTACTTCCTGCTGTTTCCCTGTCAGCACGAGTGAGGCGTGGACACGTGGCCTCCGCCGAGGTACTGAATCAGAATAACAGGTTCCTGTCGTTCCTCTCTCCTGCAGGTCATCAAACAGGAAGGGCTCTCCAGGGCCGGGTCCTCGTGTTCGCTGTACGACCTCCTCAAGTACGACAGCGCGGACGCCGACGGCCGCCTGACCCTGCGGGAGATGTTCTCAGCCTTCGGTGAGTTGCGGCGCTCTTCACCTCGAGTGCCGCTTCGCGCTCCTGGTTCTCGTGGCTCGGTGTCGAGGTTCAGTGTTGGGATACTGGGCAAGACGAGGTTCTGGTAAAACTTAATATTCCAGGGAGCTTCACGACGAGTCGTTAGGCAAACAGGGAGATGTTCGGAGCCAAACCCCAGGGGCCAGATGAATGAACTGTGCTGGATGAATAAAGATGCGTATTCCCGTTCCCACACAGAAGTCCAGATGCATAAACCCCCGCGAGGTGAGGACCGTGTACGCGTCTCCACGAGTGCACAGTGTTGGAGGTCAGGGTGGCGTCACCGGGAGTCAGTGAGAGATGTTGCTAGAAGACGTGATGATGATAAAGACTCTTTGGAGTTCAAGACCATGTGAGTAACAGGAGGGTCGAGGAGGATGGGCCAACCTGAGCGGGCCGGTCCTCCTCGACCCTGACTCCGTGCTCCAGTCCTGTCCTGGGCAGCATTAAGACGCAATTTAACCCTAACCCTAACCCACCATGCAGACCCCCTGGTGATGAAGGACAGTAGTAACACCACCATGCAGACCCCCTGGTGATGAAGGACAGTAGTAACACCACCATGCAGACCCCCTGGTGATGAGGGTGGAGCAGCCATAGTAACACCACCATGCAGACCCCCTGGTGATGAGGGTGGAGCAGCAACACCACAATCCTCCTGCCTGACATTTCCAGTCGGCTCAATGTCGTGACATTTGTCTGCGTGGAAACCTTCACCACGGGAGCAGAACGACGAGCCTGCTGCCTCACCGGCCTCCACCTCTCCAGGAGAGGGGAGGTGATCTGAGCGGAGGTGATGTGAGAGGAGGTGATGGGAGAGGAGGTGTGGGAGGAGGTGATGGGAGAGGAGGTGATGGGAGAGGAGGTGATGGGAGATAACCATTGTTGGCAAGGCCTGGTGATGAAGAGGTTGATGTGTTAGTGTGATGAAGGTGTCACTCATTCACTTCAGTCCCAGGGGCTCAACAGCAGACATCTCAGCCAATCAGAGTCCATGTAGTAAACCAGAGGTGAACTGAAGCAGATCCTCGTGTGTAGTTCACTTCCTGGTGATGTCATTGGTCTGAAGCAGAGGTTGTTGTTGAGGCGAGGAAGCGTGTAAATCTAAGGCAGCTGTGCAGTAATCCAGCGCCCAGATGGATCAGCACCCTGGAGGCTCACGGCTATTTTTAAACACGCTGCTTATGGTTATACGACATAATGTGTACAAAAACACAACCATAAAGTATTACAACATTATGCAAACGCCTGGAGAGGAGGCGGCAAACAGCGGAGAGACGCAGCCGGGGTTGGATTGTTCCTGAGTTACGGGCCGATGGGCGGAGTCCCTGCTACGCGGCGGCGGCGGTGGCGGCGGCGGCGGCGGTGGCGGCTAATTAACGCACACACACCTTGCTAGAATATTCCGCCGTGAGTCGGAGTGGCAGATAAGAGTTTAATGGCCATACATTATTCATGACCTCAGCGGGGGGGAGAGGGGGAGAGGAGGAGAGGAGAGAGGAGGAGAGAAGGGGAGAGAGAGAAGGGAGAGGAGAGAGGAGAGGAGAGGAGAGGAGAGGAGAGAGAGGAGAGGAGAGAAGAGAAGAGAAGAGAAGAGAAGAGAAGAGAAGAGAAGAGAGAGGAGAGAGGAGAGGAGAGGAGAGGAGAGAGAGGAGAGGAGAAGGAGAGGAGAGGAAGGGGAGAGGAGAGGAGAGGAGAGGAGAGGAGACTAGAGGAGAGGAGAGAAGGGGGAGAGGAGGAGAGGAGAGGAGAGGAGAGGAGAGAAGGAGAGAGGAGAGAGAGAGGAGAGGAGAGGAGAGAGAGAAGAGAGAGGAGAGAGGAGAGGAGAGGGAGAGAGGAGAGAATAGAGAGGAGAGAGGAGAGAGAGAGGAGAGAGAGGAGAGAGAGGAGAGGGAGAGAGGAGAGAGTGAGGAGAGAGAGGAGAGAGAGGAGAAGAGATGGAGAGAAGAGAGAGAGAGAGGAGAGAAGAGAGAGGAGAGAGGAGAGAGTCATTTAATTCGCCATCAGGTCCGTATGACGGATGTGTGGTTCTGTGTGGCGACGCCCACCTTGTCACCCTTGACTGATTGTGTGTGCGGCGCTGCAGTGCATCATGGGTAGACGGACACGGTTCTAAGCAGTGGTGTTAACCTCTGGCTGGGGGCGTGGTCCTGGGGGTTGCTAGGGGTTACCGGCACTGAGGAGACAGACAGTTAACACACTGCCACTCCAAACACACGACTAGACGAGTACTTACTGAGAATGAGTGAGTGTGTTTGGTGAGGGTGTGTGTGTGTGTGAGGGGGGGGGGTTAGTGTGGTGTGTGTGTAGTGTGTGTGTGTTGGTGGGGTTAGTGTGTGTGTGTTGGTGGGGTTAGTGTGTGTGTGTTGGTGGGGTTAGTGTGTGTGTGTGTTGGTGGGGTTAGTGTGTGTGTGTTGGTGGGGTTAGTGTGTGTGTGTTGGTGGGGTTAGTGTGTGTGTGTTGGTGGGGTTAGTGTGTGTGTGTTGGTGGGGTTAGTGTGTGTGTGTTGGTGGGGTTAGTGTGTGTGTGTGTTGGTGGGGTTAGTGTGTGTGTGTGTTGGTGGGGTTAGTGTGTGTGTGTGTTGGTGGTGTGTGTGTGTGTTGGTGGGGTTAGTGTGTGTGTGTTGGTGGGGGTTACAGCAAGGCACAAGCAACACCAGTCTGGAGAATACACCCCAGTGTAGTTCACAGTCACACTGCACAAGCCCATTCCAGATTAAATAGCTGAATTTGTTGTGGAACTTTGAAAATGTTTATTTTTTAAAATATTCTATGCAACTCATAAATAGTGAATTCGATTCCGCCGCCAAAAGGCCTTCATTCAAATGTAAACTTGACTCCTATGAGACTGTTACAGTAATAAATATATACAGACAAGCTCTTGTCTCCATAGGGTGAGAGTGTGTGTGTGTGTGTGTGGTGTGTGGTGTTCTTACGGGGGGCCTGGGTGACGGTGGTTCCTCTGCAGGCAGAACGTCTGAGGAGCTCGGCTGGGCGGTGGATGAAGAAGGATCCGTCCTGGCGTCTCGCTGGACGTCTCTTTGGAACAGGTTTCAGTGCTCCACTAGCTGCACAACATTTACATTTATTTTTAAAGCCACAAAGTCGGAGTGGTTTTCAACAGAAGCTTTCTTGTGTGAGGCGAGCGTGGTTGAGCGGAGCCTCGTGGAGGCGGACGAGGCTGCTGCGCTGCTGCTGCTCACGCTTGGCTGCGCTGCTCAGCTGCTGCTGCTGGCTGCTGCTGCCTGTGTGCTGCTGCTGCTGTGCCTTAGCTGCGCTGCCTCTGTGTGCTGCGGCTCAAACGTGTGCTGGTCTGCTGCGCTGCTTAGCGCGCCGAGGGCCTGTTCCACGGTGGTCTGGAGGCACTGCGCCTAGCCTGTCTCCTTCAGAATCACGCTTTCATCTCACATCAGACTGTCGCCGAGAGCCACTAGTAGCACTGGAGAGAGAGAGAAGAGAGACCGAGAGAGAGGAGGAGGAGGTGTGTGTGTGTGTGTGTGGTGTGGTAGGTGTGGTGTATGTGTTGTGTGTGTGTG
>PIJE02003225.1:24790-42290 GCA_002895965.2 Coryphaenoides rupestris | reverse complement strand
CCAGTTGCCTATCATCTCCGGCTGTATTCATGCAGATGAGCTGTCACCACCGCCCTTCCCACCCCCACGCCACCTTACACCACCCTCCCAACCCCTCCACCCTCCCCTCCACCCTCCCCTCCACCCTCCCCAGAGTGTCTGACTTCCAGAAGGAGGCTGCGGTGGGAAATAAAATAATAATAACACTCTGATAACAAAAAAAAACCCTGAAATATTTTATGACAGAGTGATAATCATTGCGAGCATATGTGCACTGATATGGGAGGAGGGAGGAGGGAGGGAGGAGGGAGGGAGGGGGAGTATAATCCTTTTTGTGTGTGTGTGTGTGTGTGTGTGTGTGTGTGCATCTGTGTGTGTGTGTGTGTTGTGTGTGTGTGTGTGTGTGTGTGTGGGGGGGGGGGGGGGGGGTCTCAAAAATGAATCTCGGTCGAATCACATCAGAGGGGAAAGTCGGGAGAAATAAAAACCCGAACCTCAAAGACGGTTCGCAGATGAGCCAACTCCTGGAGAAAATGGCCTCCTCATTTTGGTGATAAAGTTGTAGCCAAAATATGCTATCAGTCTGCAACGTGACTCATTAGAAACGAGGGTTCGGCGGCGCAGGAGAGGCCGCCTCGCTATCGGCCCGCCGCCCGGCTCACCGGCCGATAAGACGCGAATGCAAATGTCCTGATAAGAACTGAATGCAAATATTTATGATATGATATTCCCTGGAATTATATGTGGATAAAACAAAAGTGTTGTGTTGTTATTTCTCGCCGTTTTCTTTCTGCTGCTTTGCCAAAACGTCTCTCTCTCTTTTTTATTTTTATTTGGGGGTCGCTTTTCAGAATTTGCATTTCTTCAAAATTGATTGGCCCGGCGTATTATGTTAAGCTATTTGTTTGCCGAGGATTGTAATTAGTTACCTGTAATTACGGCGATGACAGTTGCTAAATTGTTTTAAAGCATTACAGTGTGTCTGTGCCAGAAGATTGTCGCACTTATTTTAGGGTTTAAGCTTTTTGCTCGGAAAAGTCCTACTCTCAGGCCAAAGTGAGAATTATTTTTTGAACTACAAAGCAGCCATTTTCCAAGCAAAGACATTTTTGAAAATGTCTGTTAATTTGCTCTAATTGCAGGGCTGGATGTGCTCTGCGGTCTCTTCTCTTGATTGGGGGGACATGTCACTGATAGGATGTCTTGAGGGATCAGAATGGGGTTTTGAAATCGTTTAAATGCACGTATTTGTCAGCTTTGCGTTTTGCTCATTTAAACTCAGACTTTAAATGTTTCCGTCACCAAAGAAACAAATTGCTGTTGAAGGCACATTTGTAATTATGGTTCCCAGCGTCGCACATACAGGCTTTCAAGTGTCGTAAACATTAATTAGCGTGCGTACAGACAGTTGGGCGTTCAGACGCCGTGTTTCATGTGCAGCGGGAGAATTAAAACGTTTGCGTCACAGACTTCTGATGCATTGAAACAAACCAAGACCATGCTACATCATTTAGCCATTTGGTCATTAGCTTGTTGTTACTGTACATACTGTCTATATATATATATATATATATGTACACAATACTATGCACAATGTTTATGCACACAAGTATTACACACACTTATGTTGAAAGAAATTAAAATAATCCAACATGACCTAAAGTAACGCTTCACCTGTTTCCGTTATCCGGCAACGTGACTCGAGGAAACAATGGAGATCGTGTGAATACATAAAGACCGTGGAACCAACAAGCCGGGAAAAACCGCGGTTGATTCTGCAGCCGCCCCCCCGCCCTCTCCCGTAGAGCCCATGGGCAACGAGGGCCTCTTCCTCTCTTTCCAGGCGTTACTTATAAGTGAATAATTGGATTTTCTATTAACATAATCGGACAGCGTGCATGTTGGCTGTATATTCCCTGATGAGCTAAATGTTGCGTCTGAGTTTGAGAGAGAAGAGAGAGAGAGAGAGAGAGAGAGAGAGAGAGAGAGAGAGAGAGAGAGAGAGAGAGAGAGAGCGAGGGATATCCCTTCACTGCGCTCGGTCCACGGCCTTTTGGAAGCTAAAAAGTAAAAGCGTTGTTTTATTTCGTGTTACTGGCTGGATGACGGTCGGCGTGGACTCTAACGACGAACCCCCAGGATGGTGAAATTATTGTTGTGTTAAAAGTCGATTTAAAAACAATGTTGTAAGACAATTAAAAGCAATTTAAATGTGGTATTGAAAGGCAATTTAAAAGCTGTTCTGTTACTGTTGTTTAGGTTAGCATTTTATTAACGTTTTTTCTAGGCACATTCGATATGTTCTGTAACAGGAAGTCGTTCCTTTAAGAGAACAGGAAGTTGGTAACAGGAAGTCACCTTTGACCTCCTGTGTAAGTTGAACCAGGAAGTTAAGGACACACATGGCAAGGTGCTGTTTTCAGCAAACCTCTGTACACATCTTATGTATCTTATGTGTTCATCGTCGTCATGTTGTGACTTTCTGTCTGTTTTCAGGTTCACCCTCAAGTCAAGAAACAGATTAACATCAAGTACATACTGTATATCAGGTACATACTGTATATCAGGTACATACTGTATATCAGATACATACTGTATATCAGGTACATACTGTATATCAGGTACATACTGTATATCAGATACATACTGTATATCAGATACATACTGTATATCAGATACATACTGTATATTAGGTACATACTGTATATCAGATACATACTGTATATCAGGTACATACTGTATATCAGATACATACTGTATATCAGGTACATACTGTATATCAGATACATACTGTATATCAGATACATACTGTATATCAGTACATACTGTATATCAGGTACATACTGTATATCAGTACATACTGTATATCAGATACATACTGTATATCAAGTACATACTGTATATCAGATACATACTGTATATCAGATACATACTGTATATCAAGTACATACTGTATATCAGATACATACTGTATATCAGATACATACTGTATATCAGGTACATACTGTATATCAGATACATACTGTATATCAGGTACATACTGTATATCAGATACATACTGTATATCAGATACATACTGTATATCAAGTACATACTGTATATCAAGTACATACTGTATATCAGATACATACTGTATATCAGGTACATACTGTATATCAGATACATACTGTATATCAGGTACATACTGTATATCAGGTACATACTGTATATCAGATACATACTGTATATCAAGTACATACTGTATATCAGGTACATACTGTATATCAGATACATACTGTATATCAGATACATACTGTATATCAGGTACATACTGTATATCAGATACATACTGTATATCAGGTACATACTGTATATCAGGTACATACTGTATATCAGATACATACTGTATATCAGGTACATACTGTATATCAGATACATACTGTATATCAGGTACATACTGTATATCAGACATACTGTATATCAGGTACATACTGTATATCAGATACATACTGTATATCAGGTACATACTGTATATCAGATACATACTGTATATCAGGTACATACTGTATATCAGATACATACTGTATATCAGGTACATACTGTATATCAGATACATACTGTATATCAAGTACATACTGTATATCAGATACATACTGTATATCAGGTACATACTGTATATCAGATACATACTGTATATCAGGTACATACTGTATATCAGGTACATACTGTATATCAGATACATACTGTATATCAGGTACATACTGTATATCAATACATACTGTATATCAGATACATACTGTATATCAGGTACATACTGTATATCAGGTACATACTGTATATCAGGTACATACTGTATATCAGATACATACTGTATATCAAGTACATACTGTATATCAGATACATACTGTATATCAGATACATACTGTATACTATCAGGTACATACTGTATATCAAGTACATACTGTATATCAGGTACATACTGTATATCAGATACATACTGTATATCAGGTACATACTGTATATCAGATACATACTGTATATCAGATACATACTGTATATCAGGTACATACTGTATATCAGGTACATACTGTATATCAGATACATACTGTATATCAGGTACATACTGTATATCAGGTACATACTGTATATCAGATACATACTGTATATCAGGTACATACTGTATATCAAGTACATACTGTATATCAGGTACATACTGTATATCAGATACATACTGTATATCAGGTACATACTGTATATCAAGTACATACTGTATATCAGATACATACTGTATATCAGGTACATACTGTATATCAGATACATACTGTATATCAGGTACATACTGTATATCAGGTACATACTGTATATCAGGTACATACTGTATATCAGATACATACTGTATATCAGGTACATACTGTATATCAGATACATACTGTATATCAGATACATACTGTATATCAGGTACATACTGTATATCAGATACATACTGTATATCAGGTACATACTGTATATCAAGTACATACTGTATATCAGATACATACTGTATATCAGGTACATACTGTATATCAAGTACATACTGTATATCAGATACATACTGTATATCAGGTACATACTGTATATCAAGTACATACTGTATATCAGATACATACTGTATATCAGGTACATACTGTATATCAGATACATACTGTATATCAGGTACATACTGTATATCAAGTACATACTGTATATCAGATACATACTGTATATCAGGTACATACTGTATATCAGATACATACTGTATATCAGATACATACTGTATATCAAGTACATACTGTATATCAGATACATACTGTATATCAGATACATACTGTATATCAGGTACATACTGTATATCAAGTACATACTGTATATCAGATACATACTGTATATCAGATACATACTGTATATCAGGTACATACTGTATATCAAGTACATACTGTATATCAGATACATACTGTATATCAGGTACATACTGTATATCAGGTACATACTGTATATCAGATACATACTGTATATCAGTACATACTGTATATCAGGTACATACTGTATATCAGGTACATACTGTATATCAGATACATACTGTATATCAGGTACATACTGTATATCAAGTACATACTGTATATCAGATACATACTGTATATCAGGTACATACTGTATATCAGGTACATACTGTATATCGAGGCACAACATATGTTTGTGTAAAATTCTATGCAAAATGAATTATTAGAATCAGGTTTGACTGGAGAACATTACATTTACATTTACATTGAGGGCATTTATCAGACACTTTTATCCAAAGTGACTTACAAAGAGTAAATGTGTAGAAGGAGAGACAGCAATATATCACTGTGGTACATAAAGATAAGAATAGAACAGGTTTAGAGCATTTATAGTTACAAGGTTAATAGAGTTTTATAATTGCTAGGTTGAAGAGCAGACGTGTCATTAGAGTGCATTACTAACATCTAAGAACATATGATAAACAATGATAATGATATTAATAATGCCAAGAAGTGCCAAATGCCAACCTAGTACAAGAAACACAAACTTTTATTTTATTTAAACATTGAAAACCAGAGTGACAGAGATCAGCAGAGAGGAAGACAGCAAGGAGGGCCTGCAGATGCCCCCAAAAATATGATATTATAATATAAATATGATATAGAATATTATACACTCATGACTATATTTAACAGTACAACTATATTTAACAGTAGAACTATATTTAACAGTAAAACTATATTTAACAGTAAAACTATATTTAACAGTACAACTATATTTAACAGTAAAACTATATTTAACATTAAAACTATATTTAACAGTACAACTATATTTAACAGTAAAACTATATTTAACAGTAAAACTATATTTAACAGTAAAACTATATTTAACAGTACAACTATATTTAACAGTAAAACTATATTTAACAGTAAAACTATATTTAACAGTAAAACTATATTTAACAGTAAAACTATATTTAACAGTAGAACTATATTTAACAGTACAACTATATTTAACAGTAAAACTATATTTAACAGTAAACTATATTTAACAGTACAACTATATTTAACAGTAAAACTATATTTAACAGTACAACTATATTTAACAGTAAAACTATATTTAACAGTAAAACTATATTTAACAGTACAACTATATTTAACAGTAAAACTATATTTAACAGTAGAACTATATTTAACAGTACAACTATATTTAACAGTAGAACTATATTTAACAGTAAAACTATATTTAACAGTAAAACTATATTTAACAGTAGAACTATATTTAACAGTAAAACTATATTTAACAGTACAACTATATTTAACAGTAGAACTATATTTAACAGTAAAACTATATTTAACAGTAAAACTATATTTAACAGTAGAACTATATTTAACAGTAAAACTATATTTAACAGTAAAACTATATTTAACAGTACAACTATATTTAACAGTACAACTATATTTAACAGTAAAACTATATTTAACAGTACAACTATATTTAACAGTAGAACTATATTTAACAGTAAAACTATATTTAACAGTAGAACTATATTTAACAGTAAAACTATATTTAACAGTAGAACTATATTTAACAGTACAACTATATTTAACAGTAGAACTATATTTAACAGTAAACTATATTTAACAGTAAAACTATATTTAACAGTAAAACTATATTTAACAGTACAACTATATTTAACAGTAGAACTATATTTAACAGTAAAACTATATTTAACAGTACAACTATATTTAACAGTAGAACTATATTTAACAGTAAAACTATATTTAACAGTAAAACTATATTTAACAGTAGAACTATATTTAACAGTAAAACTATATTTAACAGTAGAACTATATTTAACAGTACAACTATATTTAACAGTAGAACTATATTTAACAGTAAAACTATATTTAACAGTACAACTATATTTAACAGTAGAACTATATTTAACAGTACAACTATATTTAACAGTAAAACTATATTTAACAGTAAAACTATATTTAACAGTAAAACTATATTTAACAGTAAAACTATATTTAACAGTAAAACTATATTTAACAGTAGAACTATATTTAACAGTAAAACTATATTTAACAGTAGAACTATATTTAACAGTACAACTATATTTAACAGTAAAACTATATTTAACAGTAGAACTATATTTAACAGTAAAACTATATTTAACAGTAAAACTATATTTAACAGTACAACTATATTTAACAGTACAACTATATTTAACAGTAGAACTATATTTAACAGTACAACTATATTTAACAGTAAAACTATATTTAACAGTACAACTATATTTAACAGTAGAACTATATTTAACAGTAAAACTATATTTAACAGTACAACTATATTTAACAGTACAACTATATTTAACAGTAAAACTATATTTAACAGTAAAACTATATTTAACAGTACAACTATATTTAACAGTAAAACTATATTTAACAGTACAACTATATTTAACAGTAACTATATTTAACAGTAACTATATTTAACAGTACAACTATATTTAACAGTACAACTATATTTAACAGTACAACTATATTTAACAGTAGAACTATATTTAACAGTAAAACTATATTTAACAGTAAAACTATATTTAACAGTACAACTATATTTAACAGTAAAACTATATTTAACAGTACAACTATATTTAACAGTACAACTATATTTAACATTAAAACTATATTTAACAGTAAAACTATATTTAACATTAAAACTATATTTAACAGTACAACAGAGCGGACGTGTGAGGCTTCACTGTGTGGGCTGAAACTCCCAAGTCATCCTGTGGTTGCATAAACACAGTCTAATACAGTCAGTCTAATACAGTCAGTCTAATACACTCAGTCTAATACAGTCAGTCTAATACAGTCAGTCTAATACACTCAGTCTAATACAGTCAGTCTAATACAGTCAGTCTAATACACTCAGTCTAATACAGTCAGTCTAATACAGTCAGTCTAATACACTCAGTCTAATACAGTCAGTCTAATACAGTCAGTCTAATACACTCAGTCTAATACAGTCAGTCTAATACACTCAGTTTAATACAGTCAGTCTAATACAGTCAGTCTAATACACTCAGTCTAATACAGTCAGTCTAATACAGTCAGTCTAATACACTCAGTCTAATACAGTCAGTCTAATACAGTCAGTCTAATACAGTCAGTCTAATACAGTCAGTCTAATACACTCAGTCTAATACAGTCAGTCTAATACACTCAGTCTAATACAGTCAGTCTAATACAGTCAGTCTAATACAGTCAGTCTAATACAGTCAGTCTAATACACTCAGTCTAATACAGTCAGTCTAATACAGTCAGTCTAATACAGTCAGTCTAATACAGTCAGTCTAATACAGTCAGTCTAATACACTCAGTCTAATACACTCAGTCTAATACAGTCAGTCTAATACAGTCAGTCTAATACACTCAGTCTAATACAGTCAGTCTAATACAGTCAGTCTAATACAGTCAGTCTAATACAGTCAGTCTAATACAGTCAGTCTAATACACTCAGTCTAATACAGTCAGTCTAATACACTCAGTCTAATACACTCAGTCTAATACAGTCAGTCTAATACAGTCAGTCTAATACACTCAGTCTAATACAGTCAGTCTAATACAGTCAGTCTAATACAGTCAGTCTAATACAGTCAGTCTAATACACTCAGTCTAATACAGTCAGTCTAATACAGTCAGTCTAATACACTCAGTCTAATACAGTCAGTCTAATACAGTCAGTCTAATACAGTCAGTCTAATACAGTCAGTCTAATACACTCAGTCTAATACAGTCAGTCTAATACACTCAGTCTAATACAGTCAGTCTAATACACTCAGTCTAATACAGTCAGTCTAATACAGTCAGTCTAATACACTCAGTCTAATACAGTCAGTCTAATACAGTCAGTCTAATACAGTCAGTCTAATACAGTCAGTCTAATACACTCAGTTTAATACAGTCAGTCTAATACACTCAGTCTAATACACTCAGTCTAATACACTCAGTCTAATACACTCAGTCTAATACACTCAGTCTAATACAGTCAGTCTAATACAGTCAGTCTAATACACTCAGTCTAATACAGTCAGTCTAATACAGTCAGTCTAATACACTCAGTCTAATACAGTCAGTCTAATACAGTCAGTTTAATACAGTCAGTTTAATACAGTCAGTCTAGGACCGGGCCAGCCTTATAGACACATCATGGACGTGGTGCCTTAGAGGCACACACACACACACACACACACACACACACACACACACACACACACACACACACACACACACACACACACTCGGCATCAGATGTTTTACCTCTTCATTATCACCTACAGCAGCTATGATAATGAATGCTCTCCCGCAGTCTCTGAAATCCCTTTGAAATTATGCAGGATTAAGGAAAGTTGGTTGTTAAATTGGTGTGTGCATCTGTAATTTAATTGCATCTAAGGCAATTACTTAATAAGGTGCCTCCTTTTAATGGTTAACGTATAATTGCCATTAATTAACAGCCCCGTCTTGATAAAGTGTCACCAAAATCAAACCAAAAAACAATTAGCTTTTCTTTCTTTAAAAGCCTCATTATTAGCACTCGAGGTAATATACAGTAGTTAGATAACGAACAGTAGATTTTAATTTGAATGAGGAAGGATGTGGAGGGGGGGGGCAGTTGACATGCGTGAGGGAATTAGCAGCCGTTAATTACGGGCTAAGCCTGTTGTAACACGGCTCCGCTAACGGTGGAAATGTGTTCCCTTCAGTTAGGTGCTTCTTTTGTTAGACCGGACCGCAACGTTGCATTTAGCGTTCTCTCATCTCGTACCATAATATATACAGAGTTTGCATCCAATATGCCTTTCAGCGTGTGTCTCATAGTTGTGTATTTTTATATGAATATAAAATGGTTTGATCAGACTGTTTGTGTCTGACTTGAGTCTAGCTGTACACTATTTGTCTTTTTATCTTCCTTGCCAAAGAGAAACATTCCTTTTACAACCACTTGTGGTGCGCAGTGTGGTTGTAAAGTTGCCCTCGATCACATTGTGACACAAGGTACATATAACAAGTCCTAAGTTACATGACTGTGATTACAAGCGGTGACGAGCGGCCCGCTGTAATGTTTAGCTCACGTCCTGCGACTCCCTTTCATGGAGAATTACCACCGAAACACTTTGGTGGCTTTGTTTGTCTTTATCGTGCATAAATCAATAAAGTGCGGCTCTGGCCCAAATTTCCACGGACAGTGGTTATTCAATCAAAACGAATGGGGTGTAAGGTTGAGGGACAACACGGCATCGGGCGTGCAGAACTTTAAACCAAACCCCCCGCTGGTATTTGCAGTGCGGCGATACCGTGAATACAAATGACGCCGTGACCTCAATTCTGTGCTCTGTGTGAGCCGAGTGTTTAAGTGTTATTTCGTCCAAAGTGCTTGTTTGGTCTGAGTCGCGCTCCGACCACAGAGTCAACAATCGCGGCCGTTTGTGAGCGGTGGGGATAATATTGGGATTCCCTCCCTGCCGCTTTCCACAAGGCGACTACGGTCTAAACTCATCACCGCGTGTAATACACTTCTGTCCAGAGAAATGCATTTTACCATTTTTTTCTCTCCAATTGCTGGATAGCAATTGTCGCCCAGTCGGTCTACCCCAGATTTAATGAGGACACCCCGGCGACGATTACAGTCCTGCACAGCGGTGGTAGGACCCCGAATACTCGCCTGGGAACTCATTTCCACCTGGGTTCCGTCTTAGCACAGAGGGAAAGGACCTCGCTAAACAATTAAGGGCGTGCTAACGACTTGTCAGTCAGACACTCTCGGCATCAATACAGCTCAATAAACACATTTATTCTCCCCGCGTTCGTTTCCATTCCCTCACCCAACCCTCTTCCCTTCTGTTCTGTCGTCGTCTTCTTCTTCTGCTCCTCCCAGACAGGCGGGTTTGTGTAGCCGGTCCGCGGGGAGCGCCGGGGTATTTCACTCCGCTAGCGAGGCGACCCGGTGGGAATAGAGGTTGAAGCCGCGCACGAATGTATCTCATTAGTTCAGTTATGTAATTTGGAGGCGCTGATAATCCTCCAGGACTGCCAGGAAGTTGCGCACCTTGGAAACCACGGAGTCAAACTCGTCAGCATGCGGCTGGCGCAGGCTGCTAATTGCCAGGCTCGGTAATACAGGCGGTAATGGAAGCCAGCCGCGGCGTGCCTGTCTATTGTGGAGCAGCTTCAATTAGCAGATAGCCGGCTTTGGCGCTCATAACACTGCCGCGGGTTTGACGGAGCTACATTGTTGGATGCATGTGGTTTTCTATCTGCAGCCAAATGTCATTTTGGATGGGAGGCGGGAATCAGTGGTCACTTGGCAAGTGGTGTTACTGCCTCTGTACCTGGCTGTAGTTAGCCCAACCGTTAAGGCCTCTGTATACTTCCTCCGAAATGCGTTGGAAAACGGCTTCCGGCGCTTCTGTTGGGGTCTTTACATTCGTTTGGGTGGGGGAGTCCATGCAGTTCGGAAAAGTGTTCGGAAAAAACACCGAATCCGGTGTGTCCGAGAAAGCCCTCCCAGGCCCCGCCCCCCTACTCAACGAGAGGGTAGACTAGTGGGGAGGTGGGAAGGGGCCATTGGTTTAGTCGTGAGTTTAGAGGCGAGAGAGAGAGCGTACGCAGCTCACAGGAAGGGGACAGAGATGGTGGTAGGGGTGGTTGTGGTGGTGGTGGTTTGGTGGTGGTGGTGGTGGTTTGGTGGTGGTGGTGGTGGTGGTGGTGGTGTTTTTCCCCAGGGCGGGGAAGAACATGAAGGGGGCTGAGGTCGGTGTCGGTATCCTCCAGCGTGTTGCCGCGGCGACGGCCGGGACCCAATAACAACGCGCGGCGTCACATCATTTAACCTTTACAACGTGCGTATCGATCCGCCGCGAGCCTTATCACAGCCGCCATCAGGAGCTCTGCGCTCTCGGCTCTCAACTCTCAGCTCAGCTTCAGAGCGGCGGGTTCACCTCGGGATATTACCAGGACACGCCGAATACATCTCCTCTATCTCTCTCTCTCTCTCTCTCTCTCTCTCTCTCCCTCTCTCTCCCCCTCTTCTGCTATTCTTTCAGTTTTTTTATCGTGGATCGATAAGTGCGAGGCGTGACGGCGACAGAAGCATCGCCTCTCGACGTCGTCACGCACGATGAACTGTCACGCGTCCCCGGACACCGAGGACACATGGATAGATAAGATGTTAAAGACGCTGCACACACTAAGGGAACGGAACTATTACTCTCCACAACCTTGTACTTTAAAGTCACTGGGGGGGTTTGAGGGCGAGGCTAAAACAGGTCAAAGTTCAAATGATTTGAACGGTGTGTGTGTGTGTGTGTGTGTGTGTGTGTGTGTGTGTGTGTGTGTGTGTGTGTGTGTGTGTGTGTGTGTGTGTGTGTGTGTGTGTGTGTGTGTGTGTGTGTGTGTGCGTGTGTGTGTGGATGGCAGGGGTCTGGGGGGTCTCAAACAAGTCCTGTGTTAAGAGGAGATCTAAGTGCTCTAAGTCGATGCTAGCAATTAGTAGAATCATGTGGAGAACACAAACGAATCACCTTAACGATTAACAATATGTTTTCTCCAGAGGTGAAATAAATATTAAAGAAACGTCCACATGTATGTTATGGAAACTAAATATGACAGGCTAGCCTTTACCCTCTAGTACAACATTGCTAACTGTTAATTGATCTAAATGCGTTTGCGTTGTGTTTATTAATATATATATTCATATACGGTACACATGACGATATACAATTACAAAGACAAAGAGAGAATATTTCACAGGTTGGTTTTCCCGCCTTCCTCATATGCAAATAAATAACAGCTAACGTCTAACTGTGTTGTGTTGACCGGGCAAAACCTTTTTCCAATTAGTAGGAAAACAAGATGATCACGGCAGCGCAGGACGACCGGGGCTCTAAACTGTGTCCTGAATGCTGATGGCAGATATGTAAGGAAAATGGTGTTTTAATAGACTTTTTAACTGTAGATCTAGAATAGAAAATTGGACATACATTCTAATTGAATACCTGGCTGGGGGGAAAAAATGCGACGACAACAGACGACACGGCGTTATAAATCATTTGGAATCAGTTTTATAGAACTGCTCTCTTCCTCTCAGCCACTTTACAAACACATAGCACGGCTTATTCAGCCTCTGATAAGTGTTAATAAATTACCTGGATTTGAAAATTAATGGCCACCAGCCTGCTTCGGGGAGATATCATTGTGTTTCATGAATATTTTGATTTTGCGATTAGATCAAGCCGCGGTGAATTCCTAAACAGCCCTATTGCCCGGCTGATCAGAAACTTCTCTTCTCCTTCTTAAAAAAAAAAATCTATTCCATGCAAATGTGCTGATATGGAATAATTAGAATGAGTTTTGCCGGTATTTTCCCGCTGTAACATTTGCATGACTTTAGATCTCCCCCCACTGATCTCCTCCAAACTGACGGAAAATGTATGTTTTTGTGTGTGTGTGTGTGTGTGTGTGTGTGTCTGTGTGTGTGTGTGTGTGTGTGTATTATCCACCCGTGTGTGTGTGTGTGGGTGTGTGTCTGTGTGTGTGTGTGTGTGTGTGTGTATTATCCACCCGTGTGTGTGTGTGTGTGTGGGTGTGTGTCTGTGTGTGTGTATTATCCACCCGTGTGTGTGGGTGTGTGTGTGTGTGTGTATTATCCACCCGTGTGTGTGTGTGTGTGTGGGTGTGTGTCTGTGTGTGTGTATTATCCACCCGTGTGTTGTGTGTGTGTGTGTATTATCCACCGTGTGTGTGGGTGTGTGTCTGTGGTGTGTGTGTGTGTGTGTGTATTATCCACCCGTGTGTGTGTGTCTGTGTGTGTGTGTGTGTGTATTTTCCACCCGGTTGTGTGTGTGTGTGTGTGTGTGTGTGTGTATTATCCACCGTGTGTGTGTGTGTGTGTGGGTGTGGGTGTGCGGCTAACCCACACCACTAAAGCGTTACCTTGCCGTGGGAAGATAATGCGTCACATTGTGATGTTAAAGAGTCTTGTATTTACCAAGAGAAACAAAGGCAGCGGCGGCGTGCGCCTGTCCTGCCGGCCCATTGATTAGCCGACTATCTGCGCCACTCCAGCTCATCACCGGCTGCTGTTGTGCGTGATAGGAATCAACTAGATTACCCCCCCGGCAGGAATGTAGGTGGGGGGGTATGAATGGATGGATGGATGGATGGATGAATGAATGGATGGATGGAGGGGTATAGTGGGGAGGAGGGGGGGAGTGACTTCCTTAGCCTGTATTCGTGTGTATGGTCCTCATTGTACATTCTTAGACCGACCTGGATTTGGATGGATGTCTCTCTCCCCCTCCCTCCATCTCTCCCTGCCTGCCTTCATCCCTCTCTCTCTCTCTCTCTCTATTTCATTCTCTCTCATCCTCTCTCTCTGTCTGTCTCTCGCTTTATCTCTCTCTCTCTCTCTCTCTCTCTCTCTCTCTCTCTCTCTCTCTCTCTCTCTCTCTCTCTCTCTCTCTCTCTCTCTCTCTCTCTCCTCGTCCACCCTGAGTTGCAAGATTTTTTGAGTTTTTCCCCCAAAAAGTGCGACTTCAGATCTTCGAATTACTTTCAAATATAGAGGGCAGGTGACGTCCCTGTGTGTGTGTGTGTGTGTGTGTGTGTGTGTGTGTGTGTGTGTGTGTGTGTGTGTGTGTGTGTGTGTGTGTGTGTGTGTGTGTGTGTGTGTGTGTGTGTGTGTGTGTGTGTGTGTGTGTGTGTGTGTGTGTGTGTGTGTGTGTGTCGGCAGCTGCCCGAGGCCCTGGGGACCCGCCAGCGTAGATCGCGGCTCCTCCCCCCGTAGCTCATTAGCGGCGAGTGAAAAGGATTCCTCACAGATGGCTGTCAAACACTCAGAAACACGACACCGACGACGACGACGACGACGACGACGTGAGACGATGACGACGACGACGTGAGACGATGACGACGTGAGACGATGACGACGTGAGACGATGACGACGTGAGACGACGACGTGAGACGATGACGACGACGACGTGAGACCGATGACGACGTGAGACGATGACGACGACGACGTGAGACGATGACGACGTGAGACGACGACGTGAGACGTGTCAATCGAGGTTTACCGGAGTTCAATCTGTTCCATTTTTGTGACACTGCAGTATTCAAGTAATATTTGTTTCCCACCCCCCCAGACCACCAACCACCTCCACCACCAACCATCACCACCACCACCATCAGCACCACCACCACCACCGCCGCCATACTGTAACTTCCCCTCATCCTCAACCCTCTGAAAAAAGGGAGGAAGTACAAAAAACCGGGGAAGTGGGCTGACGTCTGAAAATGTGTTTTCTAACGAGCAGACGCAGACGCTTGGACAGGAGCGCCCGGGCCTGTCAGTCATCACCGCAAATTACTCGCTCTAACTTGACATGTTTTCCACGCCTGCAGATGACGGCCCTGTCTGTTGGGCAAACAGTAGGAGCTCTCTCTCTCTCTCTCTCTCTCTCTCTCTCTCTCTCTCTCTCTCTCTCTCTCTCTCTCTCTCTCTCTCTCTCTCTCTCTCTCTCTCTCTCTCTCTCTCTCTCTCTCTCCTTCTCTCTCTCTCTCTCTCTCTCTCGGTCTCTCTCTCTCTCTCTGTCTCTCTCTGTCTCTCTCTGTCTCTCTCTCTCTCCGCAGACGCCGCCGCCGCCCGTTGGAGGCTGGATATTTACTGGCGCTCTAGTGTACGTACGCTTGCCGCCGCGGAGCTGCAGAATCAATTAGAGTGTTTACCTGTCAGGGTTGGGGAGGCGGGGCCACGCCACTTTAACAATCGCTGATCATTTTCACTCCAGCGCTGTCACTGTGCCCTCTTGTCCCGTGATTCAATTAATCCCATCTGAACACACACACACACACACACACACACGCACACACGCACACACACACACCACACAACACACGCACACACACGCACCACACGCACGCACACGCACGCACACACACACACACACACACACACGCACGCACGCACGCACGCGCGCACGCACACACGCACACACGCACACACGCACGCACACACACACACACACACACACACACACACACACACACACACACACACGCGCACACGCGCACGCGCACACGCACACACGGCCCAGGGCCTCGTACACAATGCAGACTCCTCTCTCTCTCTCTCTCTCTCTCTCTCTCTCTCTCTCTCTCTCTCTCTCTCTCTATCATGCGAGTGGGTTACTCTGTTTTTCTTCATTCATCTTCTGTACCCAAGAAACCAACCTCCCGTCCCAAATGCTTTTTTACCTCCCGACAGGAAAATGCATTCACTTGATTCTCTCACTTGGTGACTCCAGCAGCTCGTTGTCGTCGGACTCTGAGTTCTGTCAAAGTGCTCACAGATACACAGACAGTAGAGAACTGTGGCTATAATACAAGAAGCTAAATAATCATATGACAAATAAAAGTATTTTATTTCCTACGCCATACAGGCATTGAACACAGTGACTATGCAAACCCTTGATATTTTTCTAAGATTTGCTCTCTGGTATTTAGATTTATTTATATAAATAATACATTTGCTTCTACCTGCTCATTCCCACTATTGTGTATTGTATGTTGTATATTGTGTATGTTTTCTTAATGGTGTGTTATGTGTAGTGTATGGATTTTTGCTGTACTGGGAGCCAAAAGACACATTTCCACTGAGGTGGACAATAACGTCAATCAATCGATCAAACAATCAATCAATGATCAATGCAATCGCATTTGTCATGAACAGCACTAGTATGACTTTACAGAGGCAGCTGTTAGTGGCATAATACCAGTGGCATAATACCAGTGGCATAATACCAGTGGCGTAATACGAGTGGTGTAATACCAGTGGCATAATGTTCGTGGGTTAGAAGGTAGAAGGACAACCACAACGACAGCCACTCATGCTCTGCATGAGCGAACATTTAAAAAGTTGTCGGTTAACGTATTCATCCTGTCGGCTGAACACGGCGGTGGATTACTGCTCTGGACCAGTGGTACAACTTTATTTTTTCCCAGAGTACGTGTACACAACAGCAGTACTCACACTGACCTACTTGTGGTCGCTCGGCAAACTTTTAGTTTCGTTTTTTTTCTTCTTCTATCCAAAGGCCAACTCTAAAAATAACCCGGAGGCCACTTTTAGATCCGTCTGGATGGTAATCCTGAGAGTTTCACAGCGCCGCCTCCCCCTGACACCAGCCTGTCTGTCCACACAGCCTGTCTGTCCACACAGCCTGTCTGCTCCACACAGCCTGTCTGTCCACACAGCCTGTCTGTCCACACAGCCTGTCTGTCCACACAGCCTATCTGGCAACAACGCACAATAAGGTGGACTCCAGCGTTACACACGAATGATGCTGAAGTCGTACTGAATATGACCAAAATGGTTAATGTGTGTGTGTGTGTGTGCATCTGTGTCATATTTGTGTGTGTCTGTGTCCTAAGTGTGTGTGTGTGTGTGTGTGTGTGT